>JAJJMB010017645.1:914194-987709 GCA_023531105.1 Papaver atlanticum
CTTAAAACATGGAACGAACAATAGCCCAATCAAATCAAACAAGAACGTATTGCAACATACTAAATAATTCACTTATTGACCCATTCAAGATCTAAAGCCTAGAGCTCTGATACCAACTTGTAACACCCTTAGTTCCGGATCAGGGTCAAACCCGTATGGAGATCCGATGAGATGCACCTCTTCTGATACCAGGCCCACTAACATCCCGGCCGATCGGATTCTATCTAGTACACCCGCAACGCCTTTAAACGCTAACCTTAACATGGGTGATCACGTTGTTGAAATATGAGCTCAAACGAGCTATGACCGGCAAAAAACGGTCTAAAAAAAAACCCGACCGGCCAACTTAGCTAGCCTAGTTGGACGGCTTAGATCTTCCTTCGAATAATTAGAGAAGTGCTAACGTGTTCACTGGCCACCCAACTCTACCCATGGTCGATCGACCTGCTCACGACGAGCCAAGAGGACACCAAACCGTTTGCACAAATTAGGGTGAACGCGCTATTTCGGAAACCCTAGTTTGCGTTGCAGCAACATGCAACTGTCGCAATTTGATCACAATCGTCCATCTTCGCCGGCCAAGTTGAATGGCTTAGATCCAATTTCAGGCGACCTAGAAGATATTAGCATGATCACTGGCGGCCTTACTTTGCACCTAACCGATCGGCCTGTTCGAACTAGTGTCCAATGCCTCGAATCGATCGCCCAAAAGAGGGTTGGACGCACAGCTCCTATACCCTAAATTACATCAACGGCAATATGCAACTGCCGCAAATCATCTCGTCCATCCAACTTCGCTGGCCTAGTCGTATGATGTAGATTTGTTTTGAAGAGGCCAACAGGGTAGCATCGTGATCACCGGCCACCCCTCCTCCACAGGGAGCGATCGACCAAGTGGTAGCTCACCAATAGGGTTCTAAAACGATCGCCCAAAGGTAGCCGGCCATGCTACTTTTTAAGACCGTTCAACTCGCGACTGATTTGAACGAGCGCTAAGACAACGATGTTTCCTGC
Organism: Papaver atlanticum; assembly: GCA_023531105.1. Classification (NCBI taxonomy): domain Eukaryota; kingdom Viridiplantae; phylum Streptophyta; class Magnoliopsida; order Ranunculales; family Papaveraceae; genus Papaver; species Papaver atlanticum. The sequence continues at coordinate 915,209 of JAJJMB010017645.1, forward strand.
ACATCAATTATTTTCAGCTGCTTATTTAAAAGCGACGCTTTATATACATCGATTATAAGCGATGTTTTATAAATATTGATTTCGCAAATAATTTTATTATTTGACCTAAAAGCACTATGTGCTGCTTTCAGCGGCGAGTCTCACGACTTGACCCATTTACTCGAGGCATCAAACATGTCACAAACTGGGGGATGCTCACTGGGGTATTGGTCTGACGGTTTACAGCGTGCGGCGTGCAACGCGCCCATTACGAGAAAATGTCAGGAAAGGACGGACGGTTAACAATATTGAGAGTAGTAGGTGAAAGTGTGAGCAGTTTTCCCTCATTATGAAAATATGGTGATCACCACTTTTACACAACCCCACTTCTCCACTGCTTAATCACCTCCACTTCCTATGAGATCAGGGGTGCTCGAACATGACTTGTATAAATAGGTTCTCAACCTATTTGGAAAAAAACAAGGAAAGTGATCACACAAGTATCAAGAAAACACCGAGAATTGATAGCTTACATTCTGCAAGCCAGTTCCACATTATAATACAAGTCATAAAGCAACTGCACCTTCATAATTCAACATTCGGATCTCAAACATCTTCTTCGCTTCCCTCCCTAAGATCAACCCTTCTCCTTTACTTTGTGACCGTATTGAATCTGGAACGACTATTTCTTGGTTTAGGCCAGAGTCTTACAGATTGATCTCTAGAATCTAAAAGTACTCCTGTGCAGTACTTTTGTTTAGGGTTTGAATTCGTTTCTCATCAACACACCCAAATTTACCAAAACAACAGAATCAATTTTTACCCCAAAACAACTGGCAACCACAGTGGAGATTAATCTCTCGGTTGCAAGATCAATTTTCAATTTCATTTCAATTTTCTCAAATTCAAGATGGTTGATCTTAGGTCTGGGTTAGTTACCAATCCTGATGCTACAGGCGCTGATGACACTCCTGGTGCCAATATCCCTGTCGTTAACACCAATGTACCGCCTTCCAGCACAGTCAACACATCGCACGGTGTTACATCCCCTAGCACCAATACCAGTAACGCCAGAAGCATCCCCTCTGGTGTGATGCCTCCTATTACCAGAGTCAGAGCCGCTGCTACTCCTAATATTTCTTCGAGCATGACACCTCCAATCTTCACCAGGGCTGCCACCATTTCTTCATCGGGACGAGAGACCGGAGGAGCTAGAGGAAGCTAACCCCCTATCACCATTGTTGATTTGATGGAAAGACAAGAAGTTCTCGCTAAGGCTCAGACGGACATGGCTACAACTCAGAAAGAGGTACTTACTTTCCTCAAGACACTAACGGAGCGGTTACCACAAGAACCATATAAACCCACAGAGCCAATAAGGAGTACTTTTAACACTCCTAGCGCAAGCACTTCAACAGGGAGAGTCTTTATGGATGAAGAAGTGCGTGTTGCTCCTGAACGCTCATGAGAGAGGAATCAGCCATCTAATTTCATCACACGTGAGGATCTGGAGCGATTTCTCCAAAATCGAGGTAAAGAAAACCCGGTGGACATGCACCAGCATCAACCTCCATATCCTCCTGATGTGCAAAGAGTTCCTCTCCCGAGAGGATACTCCTCCCTTCAGTTTTCACTCTATGATGACACTGGTAACGCTCGTGAACATATCTCTCATTTTTTGGGAATCTTTAGGAGAGAACGAATACAATCATGTACTCCGCCTAAAGGAATTTTCAAAGTTGCTTACTGGAAGAGCATACACCTGGTACAACAACATCGCACCAAACAGCATATCCAACTGGTGTGAGATAGTCACTGCTTTCTACAAGAAATATTTCTTCGTGTCTGAGAAGATCACTTTCTCAGACTTAGGAAGAATGTTTCAACGAAACAACGAGCATCCAAATGATTATGTCAAGAGATTCAGAATCCAGGCGTTGGATTGTCACGACCTAAATGCGACCGAACAACAGCTGGTAGAGTTGTGCATTAACGGTATGGTTCATATATATCGTGCTTTACTGGAGAACCTACGTTTTCAGACATTTTCCGAACTCCATGAAGCTGCTAAGCGGTCGGCTACAACAGCACCAGCACTGCTAGAAAGAACCAGACCAGCCAGAGGTGAAGATGCGTGTGAAACTCGAGGAAATAGGTTCCTCATCAACAAGCAATATAACACTGGTCCCTCTGTAAGCGTAGTAGGTGAATGAGGGAAAAAGAAAGCTCCGGCAACGGAATAACAACCCAAGTGTGCGGCACCAGCACATGCAACTCCATCCCGGAAGGCCGCGGCTAAGACCCCTGCGCAACAACAAAAAACTGGAGATGATGCTCCAGATATCCCGTTTCCAATGGATGAAGTCATTGAACTCCTGGAAGCGTGGATTCAAGATGACGCTATCAAGCTACCTCTTCTCAGACGTCCACCAACCGAGGAAGAAATGGTAAATCCAAAATATTGCCGTTACCATAGGTTTGTCAATTACCCAACCAGCGACTGCAACAAGCTGAAGCGCATTTTCAAAGAAAAGGTAGACACAGGGGTACTTCAACTAGGCACTGAGGGAGTTCACAGGGACCCTCTTCCGGTCAGAAGCTGCATGATTTCTGGGGACTCCGTCAACAAAACCGTATAGTCTACGATGAAGCGATTTTGTGAAATTCTTTACTTTTCCAAGGCGCAGCGTCAGGACATATTTTCGGCCCTCAACCGTGTTGTATCAGGAAAATGTCTGTTTCCATCCAGGGAAGTTGTGCCCAAACCCTAACCTCTCCTGGAAGGCACGACTGATAGGTGCAACTGGGGACTGCTGACCACCGCCCATCTGAAGGATTTTGAATTCGACAACGCGCTTATTGACATGGTTTCTGACTTCAACATTATCACCGTCAAAACTCTGAGAGCTGCAGAAAATTTCGAAATAAGAAGCTGTTTGCTCCCCAACCATAATCAAAAGTCCAGAAGGAGAATCAAAATATGCTTACGAATACATTAACCTTGAAATCAAGGTAGGAAATGCTTTTACACACGGCAAATTTCATATTGTTAAAGAATGCCCAAATTATGATATGGTTCTGGGACGCTCATGGGTGCACAACAACAAAGCAAAGCTAGGAGTACATCCTTTGCCAGTATCGATACCTGAAAGGATTTCCTACAAGCCATCCAACCCTGAAAATTATGTGCTGCCGTATCAACAACTTACCAACGTGACGCAATTACCTGGAGAGAGCCTGACGACGTTCATCCGCAGATTTCGAACACAAATAAGTCTTATTGAACAACATTTTCTGTAACCAGTCACTCCTCCTTTCGTCAAGGTCTGGGGACTTGATCCGATCGTCAACCCAGCCGTCACTAGGAGATGTGAATGGGATGCCGGGCCTTTCAAATGTTTTATCACAAGCTTAGAAGTTGTTTCAGTCAAAGATGACGAACCTAAGAATCAAGTGGCCGCGCAACACCCAAACCCATTTCAAGTTGGAGATATGGTAGTAAGAATTGCTGCTCAGCCTGCTCCGTTCGATTCCGCAGAAGGGAAAGACGAGCCATACCTAGTGGCAGAAGTCATTTGGGAGGTTACTGCAAGCTCATCAATACTGACAAACTAGACGGCGTAGTAATACACGCTCGGTGGCTCAAGCCCTTTAATACCTAAGATGTCATGCCGCCCTTGCCTCCAAAATTCCTTTTAGTGTTTCATTCAGAAATTTCCCTTTTCATGCAATATTTGTAATTCCTCCAAAATGATTGCACTGCTTGCATTCATAATTAGGGTTTCAATTTATCAGTTAATCAAAGCATCATTTCTTTTAAAATAAGATTTTCCTGAATCATCTCAAGGAAAAGTCCCGAGTAAACCCAAACCATCACAAGATCATTATTTCATTACCCGTTGATTCAAGCCAGAAAAACTAAAACCATGAATGAAACATTTTATATCTTTCACCGAAAAGGAGAGTATGTGAAGAAAGGAAAGGGGAAAGGAATCGTCAGACGGCTGTGATTTTTAGGGCAAGACCCTTTTACACCCTGAAGTGTGCCCTACTTCAACGATAAAGCGGTCTCTCGATTATCACACCACGGATTACAATGCGCTATTAAATTGAAGGTAGACAGGTTCGTGGTCAATCCTTAATTTCTATCGAGCTATCATTATTAGGGTTATATGCAATTATCATGGAGACGGCGCCCGGGCACATAAAAACGCATCACTACTTATATGTGTCGCATTTCCTCCGGCTGCACGACTCGATGGAATGGGGAGATTCTATTGTAACCCTACTGGAGAGCGCCACAACTAGAGTCTCAAGATAACATGAATAAAAGAACCTTAATTTAAATAAAGCTTAGGCTCAGCCACCACTGAGTATAAGAAGAAAACGTCTACAAATTATGAAGAAGTGCTCATCTATGAAAAAAGAAATAAAAAGGGGTAACAAAGGGGAAATCTAGTCATTAGCGAGATCAACAACGCCTTCACCGGAGCCGTCACTGGAAGCTGCTTTAACACCTTCGTCGACCTCCCTTTTGGACGCTGCTTCAGCATCTCCTTCGCAAACCGCCACCACATCCTCTCCAGAAGCCGCCACGATTTCCCTTTCGGAAGCTGCACCCACATCCCTTTCAGGAATTGCCTCAACATTCTCTCCGAAAGTCACCTCAGCGCCCTCCTCGAAAATTGTGTTAACAACCTTTGGATGTTCGGGTTCATCCACATCAGAGTCGAGGATTATGATGCCGTTGTGAATCGGGTAATCATGCTTATTTTTGCTGGGAGGCCGCTTATGTTAGATCCTTCGCCTCTTTAGACGAGCTGCAAACCTTTCAGTCTCGCACTCGTCGGCTGAGACGCTTCGTCGTTCCTCCATTGCTCTTCCATGCTAACTGAAGCCAAGAAGGCTTGAGCACGCTCTCGAACGATGCGTAGGTGCATAAGAGGCATGCCCTGTATAGCACGGCCATCCTCGCGAAACGGAGAATCTATTTTTTCCATCACCTCCTCGAATACGCTGGCCCCGGGCTTGTCGACTTCAAAGCTTTTCTCTGGGGAAGCAGAAGAATAATCATCACCAGCAGTTCCCATCATATACTGCAAAGAGGCATCATGATTATATCAACAATCGACGTAAAAAAAAATCAATCAAAAATCAAATCACATGAGACATATGGAGCAATACCTGGAACGATAAGAATGCAATTTTGTGATGATCGATGTGGGGAGAAAGGCTCAAACGCTTCTCTTTATATTTCACAAATCAGCAAGGTCCCAGGAAGAAAAGGAGTCGCTACTTACCATGTATAAAGGCTTCAGATGAGGGATAACAATCGAAGGGATACTTATCTATCTGAAGACAACTGACGTACGCTAAAAGAAAACATATCTTGCTCAAGGGGCCGAGCCAGCCCCTATCCTGGTAATGTACACCAAACTTGTCTCGTGAATTTCCTTGATTGTCACCATCTAGTGCCTACCCCGCAACAATATCACTGTTACGTGCTAAGCAGGGGACTTAATGTTGATGGTGGTTTTCAGTCTAGGTTCAAAATTGTAAAATCTTGTATTTAATGTGTTGTCATCCTGCAAAGGAACAAAAGCCATCTGAAGGTGATGAGTGCATCGACCTCTTCGCTCACGAATTTATTGAGCAATTCAATATATTTGGATATATATATATATATAATTCACTCAGAATGGCGCATATAGCAATGATCCCAAATATTCTGCGAATTTTATTCTCCACCGGCATTACTCACTAATGCATGACCTGCCTAGTATTTTCTTATGCTATGTTCCCAGCCGAACTCTCAATATTGGCATGACATGACGATTAATGTTCACTCGCAGCGAAGTAGCATGAATCTCCCGAAGTGTTAGTATTGAGACCTGCATGAAAACATCACGTAGGCTACACCACTCTCTGATAAAGAGAACGATGTGTCGACACACTTTTAATTAAAATTTAACACGATCAACGCGTTTAAATTCCTTAAGGAAAATCTAGACTGTCCATGTCAGTCTTAAAAAACGATCACGGCCATACAATTTGGCCACATAATTCAACAAGCCTAGCCTACTCCTAGCGGAACTAGGCGATCATCATGATGACCACCGACGGGCCCACTAACATCCCGGCCGATCGGATTCCATCTAGTACACCCGCAACGCCTTTAAACGCTAACCCTAACATGGGTGATCACGCTGTTGAAAGATGAGCTCAAACGAGCTAAGATCGGCAAAAAACGGTTTCAAAAACATCACGACCGGCCAACTTAGCTCGCCTAGTTGGACGGATTATATCTTCCTTCGAATAATTAGAGAAGTGCTAACGTGTTCACTGGCGACCCAACTCTACCCATGGTCGATCGACCTGCTCGCGGCGAGCCAAGAGTACACCAAACCGTTTGCACAAAGTAGGGTGAACACGCTATTTCGGAAACCGTAGTTTGCGTTGCGGCAACATGCAACTGTCGCAATTTGATCACAATCGTCCATCTTCGCCGGCCAAGTTGAATGGATTAGATCCAATTTCAGGCGACCCAGAAGATATCAGCATGATCACCGGCGACCTGCCTTTGCACCTAACCGATCGGCCTGTTCGAACTAGTGTTCAGTGCCTCGAATCGATTGTCCAAAAGAGGGTTGGCCGCACAGCTCCTAAACCCTAAATTACATCAACGGCAATATGCAACTGCCGCAAATCATCTCGTCCATCCAACTTCGCTGGCCTAGTCGGATGATGTAGATTTGTTTTCAAGAGGCAAACAGGGTAGCATCGTGATCACCGGCCACCCCTCCTCCACAGGGAGCGATCGACCAAGTGGTAGCTCACCAATAGGGTTCTCAAACGATCGCCCAAAGGTGGCCAGTCACGCTACTTTTTAGGACCGTTCAACTCGCGACTGATTTGAACGAGCTCTAAAACAACGATGTTTCCTGCACATCGATTATTTTTAGCTACTTATTTAAAAGCGATGCTTTATATACATCGATTATAAGCGATGTTTTATAAATATTGATTTCGCAAATAATTTTATTATTTGACCTAAAAGCACTATGTGCTGCTTTTAGCGGTGAGTCTCACGACTTGACCCATTTACTCGAGACATCAAACATGTCACAAACTTGGGGATGCTCACTGGGGTATTGGTATGGCGGTTTACAGTGTGCGGCATGCAACGCGCCCATTACGAGAAAATGTCAGGAAAGGACGTATGGTTAACAGTAATGAGAATAGTGGGTGAAAGTGTGAGAAGTTTTCCCTCATAATGGAAACGTGGTGATCACCACTTTTACATAACCCCACTTCTCCACTGCTTAATCACCTCCACTTCCTATGAGATCAGGGGTGCTCGAACATGACTTGTATAAATAGGTTCTCAACCTATTTGGACAAAAACAACGAAAATGATCACACAAGTATCCATAAAACACCGAGAACTGATAGCTTACATTCTGCAAGCCAGTTCCACATTCTGATACAAGTCATAAAGCAGCCTCACCTTCATAATTCAACATTCGAATCTCAAACACCTTATTCGCTTCCCTCCCTAAGATCAACCATTCTCCTTTACTTTGTGACAGAATTGAATCTGGAACGGCCATTTTCTGGTTTAGGCCCGAGTCTTACAAATTGATCTTTCGAATCTAAAAGTACTCATGTGCATTACATTTGTTTAAGGTTTGAATTCGTTTTTCATCAACACACCCAAATTTACCAAAACAACAGAATCAGTTTTTACTCCAAAACACCTAGTAAAGCCAATAATATTTTGAAACTGCAGCATAACATCTATGTTGATGGTGAGGTGACCAGATCTAAAAGTTGTGATATGGTTTCTAGGTGATGTGTATGTTTGAATGCACAAGACAACATGAACCATACTTTATGGCGGTGCACCTTCAGTGTAGAGATATGGGATTGGGTATGCTCCATCTTTCAGTTTCAAAAACCTGAGTCATTTGATGATATATGCAAGACAGCTAAACACAAAAGTCCTTTAATTAAAGAAATTTGGCTGACTTCTGCTTGTGCCATTATGAAGGAACTGTGGTTTCAGAGAAATAAACTTTTCTTTGAGGATGGCACATCCAATTGCAACAACTTTAAAACAAAAATAAGTAAGATGGTTTTTGAATGAGGTTATAGATGACAGGTAACAGATGGGATCAAACTTATGATGCACAGGTAATTTCATATTCTAATCTGGGTATTAGAAATACCAAGTTTGGTAGCATTGAAGAATGCTTTTGGGCTCCTCCTTATTCTGGATATACCTTATTTTGATGTGATGGAGCATCATTTGGCAATCCTGGTAATGCAGGCTTTGGAATTGTTGTTAGAGTTAATATCTGTCAGGTACTTGGTACAATGGCTGGTGGAATAGGTATTGCTACTAACTTTACTGCGGAAGTGTATGTTGTTATCTGTGCCTTAGAATGGGCAGTGAAGTTAAAAATTAAAAGGCAAATAATTAGACCTGATTCTAAGACAATAATTCTTCAATTCATGAAGGGAAAAGTGCCTTGGTATGTTAGAACAAGATGGGTGAATGTGATGCAGGCTCTGGATGAAGTGATTTTTAGTCATTGCTTTAGGGAAGTAAATTTCTCTGCTGACCTTCTAGCTAAGAGAGGTGTTATTCTAAATGCAGGAAAAATACAAGTCCATACTGGCAGGCCTCATTTTTTGAAAAGGATAGAAATGCCAGAAGTGGTTTATTACAGATTCTGCATATATGTTGAGTAGTGAGAAATTTTGGGTTAGCATTTCAGTTCATTTTCTTTTTATTGTTTTCTTTAAGCTACTTGATGTAACCAAATTTTAGCCTTGATTAATAAAAATTTGTGATTCAGCAACAACAACAAAAAAAAAAAAAAAAAACCCTAGAAGAAACAACAAAAAAGATTTTGATGTGGTAAGAACAATTAGAAAGAAAAAAAAAACTCAACTTTTGTGGGTATAGATGCTAGATTTTGTTATTTTCGGTGGATGTGCACAAGTTTGTATACTAAAATGCTCTGTGATAAATATATGCCCTGTCGTGTAGGTATGGATCTTGATTTTGTAGAGGTGTATATGTTCGCACACTAGTATGCTCTGTGATGAATGGATGGTCTGTCCTTTAGGTATGGATGCTAGAATTCGTTACGTTTCTGTATAAGTGTACATATTTGTACACGTGTGATAAGCACGTAAGTGTGACACATTTTCACCGATAACTACATTATCTAGGACTCATTTTATTTCTAATAAAGTTGTTTTAAGTCTTTTCTAGGGAATAAGCTCTTGAGACGAAATTGGCTCGAAAAGTGGTGTTTTACACCCCAGGATAGAGTACTAAAGGCACCCCAGAAATGCACCGGAAGCACCCCAAAAATGTGTCTGAGGAACCCCGGAAAATAGTTTTTATTATAACCAAAACCTTTTACGAGAATAATTATGATAATTCCTCTTTACTAGAGTCGACACGTAAGTTAGCTGAGACAGCACGTAAGTTTGCAGAAATGAATAACTTAGTTATGGACGAAAATGCAACGAGTGAACTTTCTTTACCTTCTTTCCTAGATTATGTCAGGAAATCATGTGAGTCGACCCAGAAGCTTTTGTTAGAGACCCAGAAAAGAACTTCTCTAAAAGATCTATTTTTTCAAAATAGTGTTTCCAATTTTACCCTTGATATCAATGGTGAATATTTGCCTAATTTAGAGGATGAGGTTAGAATAAAAGACACTAATTATTTAGATAAGGTTCAATCATCTTCGTACTATTATGATGATGAGGATAGTAATAAGGAAGAATCTGAAATATGTAAGCATAGTGATCAGGAAACTATTAATCCAATTGAGCTTTATAATGATGATATTATTTCTAGTTCAAATCCAAATAATTTTTATGATTATTCACCTATTCAAAAGGACGAGGATTTGATTAGGGATACCACCGTTTTAGACGATGTAGTTTTTCCTTTTGATTACGAAGCCGATAGTGGTTTAGAGGAACGGGTTTATTCTGAAAATGCTGTTTTAGAGTCTAGCGACTTAGAAACAATAGTCTTAGACGAAGAAGATAGACCCGTAGAGATGAGTAAAGATACACTACCTGATAATAACTTAGAAAAATCAATTGACCATTTCCAAGAATCTGATGATCTAGAAATTAGGGAGATTGTGACTAGTCTATCTAGAGACACTGAAAACTCTAAGTTTTGGGGTGATTATCACTTTCCTAGTACCTTACCTTTAACTCTCAGAAAGTCCCCTCACTTAGGACTTGATATCTGTGCCTCAACCATTTTACAAGATTACCTTCATACTCGTTTTCCCGAACCTAATGATGTCCAGGAAGAAGTTCAGTCGTTAGAAACCCATCCTCTGGTTGATGTGGTTTTCCCAGGCTATGATACCCAGATTGACTTTGTTTTCCCACCAAATAGTTTTCTTCCAAATGTGGGAACGTTTATATTTCAAATGCGTCGAATATTAAGTTCTGAGACTAAGCCTAAGTACTTTAGGTTAATAGAATCGACACATTTACTTAAGAATGACCACTACTTTCATTGTGGTCAATTATGTAAGTCAAATCTGACTGACTTAGAGGATCCTCAGTTATTTAGGTTATTATTATGTGCTTCTAAGTTCCTATTTGAGTTTTTCCAGACTTTAGGACCTAATAATTCGGATCCCACCTATGAAGAAATGCAGCCAATGAAAATATTTTATTTAGACCCTTTCATAGAACCTGAACCTGAACCACAATTAGATTTAGATATCTTATTCAGGAAACTAGATAAGGGCATGCTAGTCTTGTTCATTTTCTTGGTTTATTGCAGTTTCCTTTGGTCAACTCTATTTGGTTTTGAAGACCCACAGTTGTTCCGACTGTTATTTTATGATTCAAGTGACTAATCCTTTCCTAGTCTGGCTGAAGACTTTAAACTTAACACTTCTTGGGAGGTAACCCATGCTTATGCGTCGACTACGGTAATATCCTTCCTCACTTCCTTTAAGTAGTAACAGTTTCTCCTTGTTCATGTTTTTAATTTCATCTTTATAACATTGAGGACAATGTTAGATTTAAGTGTGGGGGAGTGATTAACTTTTTGTTTATTTTTGTAGGAGTTTCCTTATCATATTATGACCAGCTGTTGAGCGGGTCTATGTTAGGAATTTACTATTATGACCAGCAGTTGAGCGAGTCTACCTTAGGAATTTGAGCGGGTCTACCTTAGGAATTTACTTTTATGATCAGCTGTTGAGCGGGTCATAATTTTTTTTTTTTTTTTTTTGATATGACCAGCTGTGGAGCGCGTCTATTATTTTTTTTGTTTTCTTATGACCAGCTGTTGAGCGGGTCTTTCTCTATGTTACACAAATGACCAGCTGTTGAGCGGGTCTATTCTTTTGATTCACATGACCAGCTGTTGAGCGGGTCTCTCTTGGTGTTACGCAAATGACCAGCTGTTGAGCAGGTCTTGAGGTTTTGCTTGAGGACTAGCAAAATGTAAGTGTGGGGGAATTTGATAAGCACGTAAGTGTGACGCATTTTCACCCATAACTACATTATCTAGGACTCATTTTATTTCTAATAAAGTTGTTTTAAGTCTTTTCTAGGGAATAAGCTCTTGCGGCAAAATTGGTTCGAAAAGTGGTGTTTTACACCCCAGGATAAAGTACTAAAGGCACCCCAGAAATGCGCGGAGGAACCCCAGTAAAATTACTATTTCCACCCCAGAAATTACTATCTCCACCCCAGGGCATGTGCTAAAGGGACTCCAAGAATGGATAAGGGGCGACCATCTTCTTCCTCAAATTTGAATTTATTTTTGGCGGGGAAAACATGTTCTTCACGGTGAAGAATTAGGGTTGGATTTTTGGGCATTAAACGAGATTCAATGGCTGAAATTGATAGGATAGATCTGTTAGAGCATAATAGGGCTGTATGGGAGCTCTGATTGATCAAAATTGGCTGCATAATCGTGTGGAGTAGAACAGAGAAGGAAATATCACGGAAATTCTGATCCGGTGAAAGGTGGAGATTTGATCGGATTTTCTGTTTGGTTTGGTTTGGATTATCCTGTTTCGGTTAAACAGGGAAGGTATAGTCGTTGGATTGGATCGAATTGGGATGGATAACTAATTCTCGACAAAACATGGGCTGAACTTTTCTCGGGTTTTTGGTAGAATTTTAGACGAGATTATAGTTGAAGTTGTTCACGGGAGTGAGTTGGATTCACCCTGTTGCGACAAGACAGGAAAGGTATATCTCTTAGAATCACAGAAAGGGAAAGAAATCTTCCACCTCGGCAAAACAGGAAAGGGATATCTCGGAATGATTTGCATATTTTTGGAAGTTACATAGTAAACTTGGTAGGATATACTGTCCGAGAAGTTGTACTAGACTTGGAAGACGCGTAAATAAGATTTTGCAGAGATTTTCAAGTCGTGGAAGGAAAGAAAATAAATCATTTTCCCGTAACCTGCATGGAGAATATTCTTGAGTGATTGCCGAGAATTTTTTGGAGTTATGAGGGTTTATTCTCGGTTCAAATGGGTATATATAGGCTGTTGGGATCACAGAATGTGTGTCAAGAGTTGGGAGCAGTTAGGAAGAACCAGAGAGTTGAGAAATCAAGTGGCAGAAAAACTCAATTTTCTGCTGCTGTGAAGAACACGAAGAACATAAGACGCACGCAGAACAGTCGGTTTTCCAACAGTGACAACGACAATTGTTTGTGGGTCGTATTGCTACAGTGACAACAACACTTCATTTTTATCGTTCTCTGTAACAGCTCGGTTTGTAACAAATAAAAGTGTTACAAACCCGGTTTTATTGTTTTTCTCCCATTTCATTATTGTGAACACCATTTTTGAGAAATAAAGATGAATTTTGAGCGTGTTTCCATGATGATGAGCTAATTCTCGCGTAACCAAGGCACGGAGGAAGCTATTTATGCATGAATAATTGGTAACTATTCTATTTTTCTCTAATTTGTATTTTATAATTCACTCGATCACTACTTTGTAGAATTTTAATTGTTTGCATTACTTTCTTAATTAGTTGTGATTCAATTAGATAGGTTATACTTTGTTTAGATAATCTATGCTTAGGGAATACAATTAATGTTTGAGAATATGCCTGATTATTTGTGAATTAAAAAATAAGAGATTTAAAAGATAATTAGAGTTTTGGAATTTTTGTCATCATTCATTCATGTGTAATAGTGGAATCTAGTGTCTTGGTTATTTTCAATCTTGAAATCAAATTTGGAATTAAACTTTCTCTATTTTTAGTTTAAATAAGTCTAAAATCAATTGCTTTCACAAGTCTCAACGAACCTTTTACTACAACAAAGTTGAAATCACATCAACGTGCACTTTTAATGTATACCATATATGTTTTTTGTATGTGTTTTTTGTAGTATACAGGGTATATATTAACCATTCGGCCCTATTTTGTTAGATGTTTACATATTTGTACACCGAAATTCTTTGTGATGAATGCATGGGTTGTTTTGTTTGAGTAAATGCTCTATTTTATTATTTTTCTGTAGATGTGTACATAGTTGTACACTAGTATGCTTTGTGATGAATGCATAACCTGTGTATGGGCATGGATGCTAGTTTTGTTATTTTTTCAGTAGATGTGTACATGTTTGTACACTAAAATTCTCTATGATGAATATATGGTTTGTCATGTTGGTATGGATGTTAGATTTTGTTAGGTTTTTTAGAAATGTACATTTTTGTACACTAGTATGCTTTGTGATGAATGGATGGCCTGTCCTATTGGTATGTACATTAAATTTTGTTAGGTTTCTGTAGAGGTGCACATATTTGCACACTAGTATACTCTGTAATGATTTATTCTAAGTTTATTTTTGATTTTAAGATTGTCGGAATCATGTTTTTTGTGTACATAGTTGTAAATATGCTAATTAGTAGTGTGCAAATAAGTTGTACAAATTTTGATTATCAATGTGCATATAGTTGCACACATACTGATTATTAATGTGTAAATAGTTGTACACATGTTGATTGTTAATGTCTACATAGTTGGTTGTATGTGTTTAAACTTAGGGACTAATAAGCTCAAAATGGTAGAGCGCCCAAACCTATCACAAGGTGTGCGGAGGTTGATGGTTCAAATCCATCTAAGTTTCAATGTTATGTCTATCCAATGTGGATAGCGTTATAGGTGTTTAGGTAGTCGATTCAAGTTTTATGTGTGTACAAACTGGTGCACCTTGTCTTGTCTCATGAATATATGTTGGATTTTTTAGACGTGTACATAATTGTACACCATTGTCCTATCCCATGAATATATGGCATGTTTTGTTGGTATGGATACTGGATTTTCTGGATTTTGTAGACATGTACATAGTTGTACTCCATTGTCCTGTCTCATGCATATATGGCATGTTTTGTTAGTATGGATATTGGCTTTTCTGGATTTTTGTAGGTGTATACATAGTTGTACATCATTGTCTCGTCTTATGGATATATTGCATGTTCTGTGAGTATGAATGTAAGATTTTCTAGATTTTTGCAGCCGTGTACATAGATGTACACCAATGTAATTAAAAAAAAGAAAAGAAAATTATAGTCATATGGGTAAATTTTTTGTGTATCTTGGAAAGTTCTTTCCGAATATATAAGTTTGCGAATTTTGGACGAACGGTTCGACATATAAATTTTGTTTTTAATTATTGTATATAATTTATAGTTGCTGACATTATCATAAGTCACTTTGGACTAAACCGTAAATATTTGGACTAAATTGAATATTCGAAGGTTATTTGTATCCTTTTAATATTTTAAATAAATAAAAAACTAGTTTGTACCTAGTTAAATAGGTTAGACCTAACTAGTATGTTTGGATAGGATTTTGGACTAAACCGTATTTTTTCAGCCTGATATTGAGTCACCAAGGTTAAATTCCTCGGCCAACGATGTTGATTTGGTCAACCGGCCCAAAATCGACTATAGATACCTTTCTTAGCTTTTATTTTACTTATAAATACACCATCTGAAAATTAGATTTCTAATCTAATTTTAGTCACTAATAATTTATTTGAATTCTTCTTAAATACTGATTAGAGTCTTAGAAGAAGGAATACCTTAATCCCTTTTAGTATTAGAGTCTCTTATTCTGTCTTTTTTCAGCTATTTTCAGCTTCTATTCACATCATATACCTAGTCTGTTCTCTGTTAACCATGAAAATCCTAGCTTGAAATGTTCAGGGATGTGGAAATCCCTTTACACAAAATCACTTAAAAAATTTAATTCAACAAGAAAAACCTCAAATTCTTTTCTTGTCTGAAACAAAATCATAAAGAGCCCTAGTTAAGTCTCTTGTAGCATACTATCCAAACTACCACATAGTGGATCCAGTTGGGCCAGCTGGAGGGCTAGTGGTGCCTTGGCTTGATGGTTTCTTCTTTGATGTGGTTCAATGGAATCTGAACATGATAAATATTATAGTTAAAACAAACTTTGACTCTAAAAAATGAGTTTTATCCTGTTTTTATGGTAGTCATTATCCTCGGACATAAGTGCTCAAGTTAATGCCAGGGATATGCCATGGATAGTCACATGTGATTTTAATATGATTTTTGAACAAGCTGATAAACTAGGAGGGCTACCTTTTAAGAAATCAGATTGTGAATTCTACTTTAAAATCTTTGAAGGAGCTGGTCTGTATAATTTAGGTTTTATAGGATATGACTTTATATGGAACAACCACAAGTAAGGAACTAAGAATATTCAGGAAAGATTAGAAAGAGCGGTCACCAATGCTGAATGGAACCTACAATATCAAAATGCTTCCTTATCTCATCTAGGAGCAATAGGCTCTGACATTGCCCCATCCTTTTATCCCTCGACCTTCCTTTTAAAAGAAAGGACTGGATCTTTAAATTTTCTGACACCTGGCTTAGAGATAAATCTTCTGTGCAAGTGATCCAAAGATCTTGGACCACTATTGATAAAGATGACCCAACATCCACCTTAGTAACCAATTTGAAAACTCTAGGAATTAATTTGTTAGATTATAAGAAAAATATTTTTGGTCAACCTAACAGGAAAATAGTTAAACTCATTAAGGAAATTGAAAGAATTAAAGCAAACAATAGACCTAGCGATCTCACTGAAAAAGTTCTATCTCAAAAATTGACTCAATTTGAAACCCTTTATGATATCCAAGAAGCAATAGCTAAACAGGAATTTAGAGATAATATAATCAAATTAGGAGATCAAAATACTATTTTTTTTTCATACTACTACCCTAAGAAGGAGACAATGGAATAATATAGAATGCATAAACAATGACAAGAATATAACCACACATAACAAAACAGAGATAAGTAAAATCCTCACAGATTACTTTAAAACCTTTTCTCAGAAGAATCTGTTGATCAAATTTTACATGATGATATTCTTCTAAACATCCCCTCTTGTATCACTGATTTCGAAAATACATCAATTTCTGCTATCCCTTCTGATGAGGAAATTATCTTGTTCTTAAAAAATGAAACCAAATAAATCCCCTGGCCCGGATGGTTTCCCGGCAAGTTTCTTTCTAAATAACTAGAATACAGTAGGTAACCAGGTCATACTAACAACAAAAAATTTATTTAAAACCAAAAAAATGAGCCCAGAACTGAAAAAAAACTCATCTCTTTCTAATTTCTAAGGTTAAACATCCAAAAGAACCTGGGAAATTCAGACCAATTGGTCTCTGCAATACTATAAACAAAGTAATTACCAAGCTTTTAGCTAAGAGACTAAAACCCCTCTTAGACAAAATTATTTCTCCTTTTCAATATGCTTTCCTCTCCTCTAGGCAAATTTCATACAATATCATAGTAACCCAGGAAATTATTCATTCCTTTAAGAAAAAGAAAGCTAAATCAGGAGGATTAAGAGTAAAGATAGATATGTCCAAAGCCTTTGATAGGGTTAATTGGCAATTTCTGCGAAAAACTCTTCAAACCTTTGGCTTTAATCAGAATGTTTGTTCCTTAATAGAGCAATGTATCTCCACTTCTTCTATTGTTTTCTTGTTGAATGGGTCTCTTGGAGAATTTTTTTCACCCACTAGAGGAATTTGTCAAGGAGACCACTATCCCCATACCTTTTTTTTTATCATTTTTATGGAAGTCTTCTCTAGGTTCCTTTCAAATAAACTTCTTCATCGGGTTAAAATAACCCTTAAAAATTCTCCTATTTCTCATCTTTTGTTTGCCGATGATTGTCTGCTTTTCATAAAAGTTGATCTTGTCGAATGTACAAATCTCTTACAAACTATTGACCTCTTTAGTAAAGCTTCTGGTCAATTAATCAACTTCGATAAGTCTGGGGTTTTCTTTAGTAAAAAAAGTTCAACCCAAACACCAAAGAATGATGTCAAAACTACTCAAAATAAAACACATAAACCTTAGAGATTCTTATCTAGGGACACCTCTTTTCATCGACAGATCTAAAATAAAAACTTTTGATTCATTATTGAAAAAATGGAACATAAATCTCAGGGATGGAAAAGTAAAGTCTTTCCTCAAACTAGTAAAATGGTTCTGAATAAATATGTGCTAGCTAGTATGGCCTCTTACCAAATGGGATGTTTTATACTACCTAAAACAACAACTAAAAAGATTAATGCAATACAAAGAGACTTCTGGTAGGGAATAAAACCAAATATAAAAGGGTATTATCCCAAAGCTTGGCCAAGTATGTGTAAACCTATGAATAAGGGAAGATTAGGTTTCAAGGATGCACACAAATTTAATATTTCCTTGATAGCTAAGGTAGCTTGGAGACTACTAACTGAACCTAACTCTATGTGGGCTAAAACTTTAAAACCTAGATATTTCAAAAATAAATCTCCTCTTAGAGCTAAACCACTTGATGGATGTTCCCAGACATGGAGATGTATTAGTACAGGACTAAGTTTAGTTGCTCGGAATAGTATATGGGAAGTAGGAAATGGAAAAAATATATAAATACTTGGGAGGATCACTGGATAAAAGGTCTTAATGAAAACCTGATGAACCACTAAGCAAATGTTAACTCTTATCTTACTTTAGTCTCAGACTTAATAGACTCGGAGACTAACAGTTGGAACAAACACTTGATATTTTCTAGTTTCCCAATATCTATAGCAGAAAAGATTTGTAAAATTAATCTCTTCCTGGACAGAGACAACAAACTTATAACTGATAAGCTTAGATGGAAACTCACAAAATCAGGAACTTTCTCTGTCAAGTCCATGTACAATAAGCTAAATGAAATTACTATCAATAACTCTAATTTAGGGCTAGATGATGCTTTCTGGAAAGCATTATGGAAACTAGGAGTCTCCCGTAGGATTAAACTCTTCTTGTGGAAGTGTGCGCATAACATTCTATCAACAAACTCAAAATTAAAAGGAGTAATACCAAATATCAATACTAGTTGTACTTTCTGTAATGAATAAGAAAAAACATTAGAACATCTCTTTCTCCATTGTCCCTATGCTAAGGAAATTTGGGGATTAGGACCCAATCCAGTAAGCTGCAACTTTGATGTTTCAACAAGAATAGTGGATATTTGTAGACATTGGTTCACCAACCCTAACAATACCATCTCTTTGGAATTGGTGGCAACCAAAATGTGGTTTATTTGGAAGACAAGATGTACTAAAGCATTTTCAAGGCTCCTCTCAAACCCCTTTGAGCTTATCAAAAGAAATATATAGACATGTAGAATTTTGGAAAAGGAAAGTGAGACCAGCTAAAAACAAGGAAAAAAGAGAAGAACAACCCAAAAAGAATGTTCCCTCGAATCCACCTGATGAAAATACATGGAAATTAAATGTGGATGCAACTTGGACTTCAAAAAGTGACCCTTCAAGCTTTGATGTTATTCTGAGAAATGATGCAGGTACCTTTGCAGGAGGGAGATCAGGACCAACAACATGTTCAGACCACAAGAGGCAGAAGCGCAAGGATTGTTGAAGTCAGCAATTTGGGCAGAGGAAATGAATCTCTCAGATTTCAGTATTGAAGGGGACTGCGAATCTGTAATCAAGTTTCTAAATGACAAAACAATGGATATTTCTTGGACCAACGGAGCTATCTTGGAGGAAGTTAAACGAAAGCTTTTATCTTGTAGGAATTTCTTAGGATTTTATTTTGTTCCTAGATCAGGAATGATGTGGCAGACACTCTAGCAAAACAAGCAAAACGTTTCACCACTTCAATTGACTGGGATATAAATCCCCCTACATGTATCAGGAGAAAACTTTTAATAGATAAATCTAATATCAATAGGGTGTCAACCGGGATATTAGATGGCTCTACTTCCGCTGTAACAGAGGACCCTCTCCCTACTTGGTTCTTTTGAAAGAAAAAAAAGGTGTCGAGAGCTTGTATGACTTTTGATCTAATGGCACGGGGTCGGATACCTGATTCTAGTTATGTATCGAGGAAAAGTAACATGCGTTAATTAGTGGAAATGTGGCAGGATCTTTAGTTCATCATATTCATGATTGAACGGTATACATGCTCAACGATGCGTGACTTCCTTCCGCGAAAAAAAAACAAAAAACAAAAAAAAACATGTGCATTATGTTGCGAGCTAAAATCATAAGTATATATCATCGGTAAGGATGCAGCAGTATGCTTGGTTATATTTCTCCAAGTTTGCCTCATAAAGCCTGTAAAACAGTCTTCGTTACATCTCTAACATCTAGATAATTTGAATTTTCACAATTTACATCTTCAGTGATAGCTTCCATACAAAATGTGGATTGGTTGCATGACACATTAAGTTGAAGCACATTAAGACCTTTTTCCTCAAAACTTTTTAATATTGGCACCATCAAATCCTTCTCTTTCTTGCAATTCACCTTCACCAAAAAACCATTATTGCCGATCCTCTCGACCTTTACCTCCTGCTTCATACATTCGATAATAAGCAAATTTAGTAGCTTTCTCAATCCACACAAAATTTACTTTGAAATTGATAAGGCCCATCATGCATTTACAGTGAAGTTTACAGTTCTTGCAACAGTTGCCCATCTAATAAGCCCAATAAAACAATTTATCTCTTTGCAAGAGTGGAAAGAAATCAGAAGAAAGATTATTTAAATTCAAAATAACACAAAGTCACGAGGATTAAATTCAAAATAAAACAGAAGAAAAAAATTATTTAAAATCACTAAATTTAGTAGTAAGAATCTTTGAATAAATAAGGACGGACTACACACGGAAGCTTGCAAGAGCATCTACAAAATGGCCAAGAACGAGCAACATTTACAGGTTTTTTCATACAAACTATCGCTCATTACCTTGAATTTACTTACAATTCTTCCATCAAATGAGAAGAGATAATCAAATTGTAAATCAGACGAGTCATGCATGCATGCTATGATTACCCACTATAGAAAGCAAGATGATGCTCGAGTCATCCTGTTATATCACTAAAAGCAAATATTCTTCCTTTTAATCCCTTCTAATGAATCGAGTTGATCTAATCTAAATTTCATTGTGAGATAGTACTTCTGAGAGAGGGATACACAGAGAGAGAGAGAGAGAGAGAAGATCGTTACCGTGGGCGGATGAATACGGCTGATTAGGTGAAGATATTGATTGTTGAGAGCTTCAACTTTGAGTTTCAACTGTTTGATATAGTCAAAGGCATCCAAAATGATGGAATTCATCCTCACCTGTGTATTATATGGTTATGAATGATGATTTATTAGTAACTACAAAAAACGATGAGACCGTAATATCAAAATTAACCAAAACAAACTTGATGATACTACTAACTGACCATATGAAGAACATTACTTACCGATTTTGAACCGGTAAGGTCACGAAGAATCCGAAGTTTTCTTTGCAAACCCTTTTGATTCCTTTCCACTCTGCACACCATCTCTGCTAGCTGACTAGCTTTCTCTTAAGTATTCTGGCTTAGTATCTTGGACTCCTATTTTTGAAGGTTTGGTTTCTCAGCTTATATTGCATAGGCATGGCTGGATACATGGCTTTTTATATACATGTAGTTCTGAGAAGGATCAATGATCTTCTACTTTGTGTTTGTAAAATATCTGTATACTAAAATACCCTTGTTTTTCTACAATATTCAAAAGGTATTCAAAAGGCTTCAAATGGAATTATGTCATCATACATTATCTATCATATTCATAATTATATTTTATGTCAAGTTTACTTTCCTTATCTCTTTCCAAATACATAGGGCTATACTTATGCCTAAGCTAGCTTGTCTAATCGATTTATATAGTAATTTAGATATCAAAACAAAATAACAACTGTCTACTTGGAGTCGGACAACTAGCTAGACGACTTTACAATCAACTTTAAATGAAAAGGAATGCAAGGTTGAGGTTGAGTTTTAAGTATGTGCATCTAATCAAAAGGCCATTCAACAACTATCAATGAGCTATCCTGAAGTCCAGCTACAACAGGTGAACAAGGGATTTAGAGATCCAAACAAGATATTTTCGATTCTGTAGGCATATTTGTTCTTGTGAAGTGTAAACTAAACACCAATGATCAGAGTAGTTGTTGAGTTGAGTACTTGAGTTCCCCCTTCCCCACCACTAGATATGGTCAAACATGCAAGGTTCATGCTAAATTAATTGCGCCGTGATTTTTTAAGTTTTAATCGTCAATGTCTTTTGCGTATAATAACAACGTACATATACGTCACAATATCTAACCACCCGTACTATGCCGTGGCTACAAGGACGGCCTATTCAAAGTGTCAAAAGGTTGTACTAGCTAGATTGATTAAGCAATTCAATGGGCTATTCGAATGCAGCAAAGGTTGTATTAATTATTGTCTACTTAGTCATTCTGATTACGATAGTGAACCAATAATCATACTTCATTAATGAAATTAAGTTAATCAGGTCTCTCTATAAGCATCATGTCTTCATCCTTTCCCGTACCGCCCGTACTCCCGATGAGTTAGTCTTAGATTTTTAGTTAGATTATGTATATTAATTAAACTAATGAGCATTATTCCAATCCAACAAACCATGATCATGTGGTAGTTAGCTGGGTTTAGACTTTTTGATATTGAGAGAGCAAATTTATCACAGGATATTCCGATTCTTTTCAATGTACTTTCTGCTGCGACCGGCATATTTTTAAAAACTTAAACACTATACTTTGGCATGGTTTGTGACTGTCAGTGACTAAACTAACAGGAAGAAATATATATATTTTTTTCTTTTTAACTGTAGGATTTATCACTGGGTCAAGACCAGAAGGGTAATTTGGTAAAAGGAGTGAATAATTCGGAGGATGGGAATAAGTTGTAAGATAATATGGAAATGAGCAGCTTTAACCAGATAAAATCAGTCTACGGAAATTAGGCGTGCATTAGCTTTTTGGTGTTGATATAACATATAAAGAGACAAGTAGTAGAGTTATGATATGAGGTTGAAGCATGCAGTACCATTTGAGCAGTGCATGGAGGAGACCGACTGAGTTTGAGTCAGTCAGTCCAGAGTATGTATCACGAGTCTCTTGCTTGATGATTTTGGTTGCCTCGTTTTTTTGTCCGTCTCCCACGTACAAACAGCTAACCCCAGAAAACTATCTCAACCTTGGCTTCACATGTTGCCCAAACAAAAATAATAAGAACAACGACACCTCCACTACGGTATATATTATCTCATCTTGTTGTGTCATCCTCTCAGCTTTTGGTTCCGGATGCTTGAGCAATTAACGCATGGGTTGAATCAAGAAGGGAAGGGTGGGCTAACCCTGATTCCACCACAGCATCCACGCGTTACACTACTAAAATAAAACATAAATGCTAAATTTACCAAGTATTTTTCTAACAAATTATCCGGCCAGAGAGAGTTGGGGGCTCATATTACCCGTGCATATTATAATGATAGAGGGACGGCTTAAGTTACCATTTGATCTCCTTTTGAAAGAATATTCGACGATAAGTTTAGTAACACTCGAAATAAAATAATTATAGGTTCGTGTAGATGAATAAATCCTTGTTCTATTTTTTTTTTCTTCTTTTACTTTTACAGTTATATTTTTATTTACTTTTGGTCTTTGATTTTTTATCCATTAGCCATACTAAAAATGGCAATATAAACCACGAAAAATCATGTAGAAAATCGTAACCGTTGATGGAATCATGAGACTATATTTATTTATTTTATTTTATTGATAAAAGGAAATATTATAAAACTAGAAGAAAGACATTACATTGTTTTTACAACATAAAATATTTAACCAACCTTTCTTTCTAGACTTATCCCAGCATCTAGAGTCGACATGCACATCCGCATATCTATCAAGGAACTTAGCTAAATTGTCCGCTAGACTATTACATGATCTCCAAATAAAAAGGAAAGAAGAACTAGCAAGATTTTTTTTGAAATCTAAAGCTTGAAGCAGAATAGCTTTCGATACCCAGTTGTCTGCAAAATTGTTTTTCCTTATGTTGTTAACCACGTTCTGATTGTCATTGAGAAAGATCAATCTTTCATCTCCACGATCTTGAACCCATCTTGTTGCTTCTCTACACGCTCTGGACTCAGCTTCTTCAGCACTTGAACACCAACATGCCCCTCATGTAAAGTTAATAATCAACCCCTTGTTATTTACTTCCACTATTCTATAAGCAAATTTTTTTGTTTTATTTTTAAAAGCAGCATCAAAGTAGATATACGAAGCATTCTGCAAACCATCACAACTTTCATGAACACAGATTGGGTGAGATTCATCAGAAACAGTAAGGGTTTCGAACTTCCAGTAGAACTCAGATATTGAGGACTGTCCTTCTTAATAAACTCAATCAAATCCTTTGGGTTAGGTCTAACCTTGTCGCAAACAACTTTACATCTATACTTCCAAATATACCATAGAACATAAGCATAATTGTCTTTATTAACACAGTCTTTAAGCCATATAATACGCCAATCTTTAAAAGAAATATTAGTAGCAATATAGAAATTATTTGAGAGGGATAGCTCCCTCCAAATTGCTTCAAAAAACACACACTTGGTAAAATAGATGATCAACACTTTCACTGACCATGCTATTACATAGAGGGCATTGAATATCAATAGGAGTATATCTACCCAAAATCTCTCTGACAGGTAGACAGTCACTTAAAGTTTTCCATAAGAAAATTTTGACTATAGGCATTATGTTGAGTTTCCAGATCCCTTTCCATTCAACTGGTATACTATCATGATTCTTGTCACATAAGAAATTATAAGAAGACTTCACAGAAACTGAGCCATCTTTAGTACCTATCCATTTCCTAGTATCTTTCTTAGCAGGATCACAAACAGGTTCAAGCAACTTAATGCTCTTGACGGTATCACTGTCAAACACATTATGAATAAGATTAAAGTTCCAATTACCTTGGCCATCGATTAAATCAGACATTTTAGAGACTAAATGTATGCAGTTACTATTTTTTGGTTTGGGAATTTCACCTTTAGGCAGCCATATATCCGACCAAATTTCTATATCTTTACCATTGCCTAACAGCCAACAGTGATTATCTCTAATAATATTTAGACCCTTATAAATACTAGTTCATACCCAAGACTTAACAGATTTCTTCTTATACTTAAGGGGTTCAAAGTTTGGAAAATATTTATGTTTGAGAATGATATACCAAAGTTTATCTGGATTCTCAATCAAGCGCCAAGCAAGTCTAGTAAGTAAAGCTAGATTGAATTTATAAGGCTCTTAATACCTAAGCCACCATTAGCTTTACTAGAGCAAATGAAATCCCAGACCTTAAGGAACAAACCTCTATTACTCTTACTTTTCTGCCACCAAAAGTCTCTTTGAGAGCATATAATTTATCTAAAGTATTTTTAGGGAGAAGAAAGCACATCATCTGATACATGGGCATAACACTAGTGACAGAACAGATGAGTCTACCTGCTTGGGACCCTAGTTAGCAATTCGGGGAACGGGAAACATTCGGAATGGAATACACATGTATTATTCGTTTTAACCGAATGTAAATTCGGTCTACTATTCGGTCAACCAATTTTGAATCGGAGATAGTTCGGAACGGCATACGTATGTGTATAATTCGTTTTTATGATTTTAGTTCGGTACTGGAAATTCGCCACGTATTAAATGTAGCAAATGGCCTTTTCATACATGATTTTGAGGTCTAAATGATATATATCTACAATATATAGGATATTATCAGCAAAACGGTGTAGCCCAGTTGGTTTCTTGTCTGTCATGCGAACATGTGGTCGTAGGTTCGAAACCAACATACAACATAATCAGTTTTTCGGAAAATTTCTGTAAATGCAATGAAATGGGCGGGTGGGTTAGAAAATAGGCTTAGTAGATAGGCCCAGTAAAGATCCATATCTAAACTTGAAGATATAGCTGGCGAATTTATCTACCGTTGCTAGTTTGGGGTCGTCAAAGTCGCGTATAATCCGGGAAGCTGGGAAAACACGCGTATCCAGGACGGTATTTCAATTGGACGGACGAATAAGTCGTTCCCGACTGATACGTAATAATTCGCGAATGATTCGGCGAATTGCTAACTAGGCTTGGGACAAAAATTTAGCTTTCCATCCTTGCACTATATTGTAAACTCTATCTAACAAATTCTGATAATTAAAACTTTTAGATCTATTAAAAAACAAGGAAGTTCCTAATTAAGTGTCATTTTTTGTTATTCTACCAACCTTGAGGATTCTAGCTAACAATTTGCAGCGTTTGTTTTCTACTTTTTTGCTAAAATATATTCCATATTTCTGGTAATTTATAACCTGACCAGAGGATTCACTAAAAATCTTAAGAGTATCCAGCAAATTCCTAGCTTGAACTATTGTAACATAGGTGAAAAGAAAAGAATCGTCAGCAAAGAATAAATGAGACACAGATGGGCAATTTTTAGTAACTTTTATACCAGAAATTTTACCAATGGTTTCAGCATGGTAGAGAAGCTTAGATAAAGCTTCCATACAGATAATGAAAATATAGGGTGACATAGGGTCACCCTGTCTAATCCCTCCAGTAGGGAAAAAAGTTTACCCTGGTGAGCCATTAACAAGAACAGAAGCAGAAACAGTAGACATACAATTATAATTAGATCACAGAAATCACTGGAGAAGCCAAATTTTTTAAAAACCAAGATCACAAAATCCCATTCAAGTCTGTCAAAGGCTTTAGAGAGATCTAATTTAAGGGCCAAATGACCATTTTTTTTTATTTTACTAATTTTCATAGTATGAAGGATTTCATGAGCAACAACTATATTATCTGTAATCTGCCTATTAGGAATGAAGGCTGATTCGTTTTGAGAGATGATTTTATACAACAAAGGTTTAATTCTATTGACAATAATTTTAGTCACTATCTTATAAAGGGCTATACTAAGACTAATAGGTCTGAAATCATTAGGATTTTTTGGCGTTTTAGTTTTAGTTTTAGGAACAAGAGTAATAAAAGAATGGTTAACTTTCTGATTAAAACATTTATCCTTAAAAAAATTATGGACCCGGAGAACTATGTCCTCTTTAAGAAGGTGTTAGAGCACTGCTCGGTCGAACTCTCAAACGATGCTATCTCAAGCTTGTTTGTCAAGTTTAGTTGCCAAAACTATAAGTCTTGATTTCTAGTCTACTTATAGCTAAGTCTCGGACTAGGATAGTAAGTGTGGTTGAGATCTAGACTCCACGGCGTTCATCATGCAAAGACGAAGAACTAGTCAAGGAACTTGTGGATCTTCATCAACAAAAAGGTATGTGGAGACTTGAACTTATCTATCACTTAAAAGTCTATCTATTTTATCTCCTATCTTGAGACAAAAGTCGTATTGCTATATAGACTTCGATTATACACATTTGCTATTTCGAGCAGAGTTTATCTCGCTTATCTATTTCTCGAAATATGTGTTGGTAAGCTTTCGCTTTGGCCAAGTTCATCTTTACTCGTGACGAAAGTCATGTTCATTGTTTCAATCTCTTGAAAATCGCTTTGATGAAAAACAGTGTGTGAATAACCACTATATAACATCCTCTAAGAATGTTTCAATGATTGAAATGAGAGTTTAGAATATATAACCTTGAATGGATATAAACATTGTATGCGAACTCATACTTGTATAAGTCAGAAATCCTTGAACCAAAGTATGCGTACTTTACTGGTTTAGGATGTCCGGAGCTAAGTCCGCGTACCCGTACGTGTACTGCCGGAAGTTCACATCCCGTGAATTTCTGCTTGAGTTTGTGAACTAAAAACAAGCTCAATCCGGGTGCTTAAGTATGCATACCGGTATGCGTACTTAAGTGGGTTATTTTCTAAAAACGGTTTATTCATGAACTAAGACATTTATAAATTAAGGAATGCAATCTTTGCAAACCGTGGCTATAATATTCATGAATCGATTCGAGTGAATCAAAATCGTTTTTTTCTTGATTGTGTCTTATATACTTCTATGAGATTTAAGCAATTGAACAACTCTCTAACTAGTTCTTTTGAGTCATTTGAACTAGTTATGGTGAAGATGAATAAGGTTGATATGAAAGTGCTCATATGGCTTGAACCAACTAGATGTACACGTTTAGGTACGGTTACTCAAACCTAAATGAAGTGACATTTCATTTGTGTATAACAAGCTAAGTTCGATCTAACGGTTGAAAGATATTAGCTTGAATCTAATCAGGTTTTCATCTAACGGTGAATATTGAATGCTTTGTTACCAAGGTAACTTAGATTGCAAACCATGATTTGGAAGACTATATAAAGGAGAACTCTAGCAACTGGGAAACCTAATCCCCACACCTCCTGCGTGATACTAGTTGTATAAGATAGAGTCGATTCTCCTTTAACCTTAGGTTTCTATCGATACCCTGTAGGTTAACGACTTAAAGACTTCATTCGGATTGTGAAGCCAGACCCAACTATTTTTTCTGTAGTTGCGTGATCTGATCTTGCTGTTTCCATCGTATTTGATTACAATAGTAAGATTGGCTTGAGATTAATTTCTCCGATAGGCAAGATAGAAAAGTAGTCACAAACTCCTTCGTCTCATCGTTTGTGATTCCACAATATCTTGTTTCGCTAGTCGATTAAGATTATTGTGAGGTGATTGATATTTCTAGGCTGTTCTTCGGGAATATAAGTCCGGTATATCAATTGGTTCATGTTCACCTTGATTTATAAAAAGACGGAACAAAACTCGTAGGTATTTCCGTGGGAGATAAATTTATCTATTCCAATAGACTTTTCTGTGTGATACAGATTTGTTTATTAAAGTCTTCGACTTTGGGTCGTAGCAACTCTTAGTTGTGGGTGAGATCAGCTAAGGGAATCAAGTGTGTAGTCTCCTGCTGGGATCAGAGACGTAAGGAGCGTAACTGTACCTTGGATCAGTATGAGATTGATTGGGGTTCAACTACAGTCCAGACCGAAGTTAGTTTGTAGTAGGATAGTGTCTGTAGCGGCTTAATACAACGTGTGTTCAATCTGGACTAGGTCCCGTGGTTTTCCTGCATTTGCAGTTTCCTCGTTAACAAAACTTCTGGTGTCTGTGTTATTTCTTTTCCGCATTATATTTTGTTATATAATTGAAATATCACAGGTTGTGCGTTGTATCGAGCAATTGGTAAATCTAACCTTTGGTTGTTGATTGAAATTGATTGATCCTTGAACATTGGTCTTTGGTACCGTTCATGTTATTTCTCTTGTATTCAATCAGGCTCGCAGATTTCTATTTGTTTGAGTGAGGATTGAATCGAGAAATTGAGATCTAACTCTTTGATATACTTTTTATTAAGATTAAGTCTGACTGTCTAGTTGATTCTCTTAAAAGTATATTGGAGTTAGTCCATACAGATTGCTAAGCGAAATATTGGGTGAGGTTGTTAGACCCCCGCTTTTTTAGAAGGTCCCAATACTATTGATAAAACCCAGGGGGAATCCATCAGGGCCAGGTGCCCCCCCATGCATTCATCATAAACAACACATCTTTAACTTCAGTTTCACTAGGTATTTCATTCAATTTATTATTATCATTAGCAGTTATAGAGGGTCTTAAAATCTCTGTAAAAATAGGATCAATATCATTTTCACTAGAAATAGCAATGTTCTTAAAATGATTAGTTAGCAGGGAACTTAACTGTTGCTGACCTTCAATCCAAAGGCCAGAGCTATCTCTTAAAGTATTTATTCTGTTGTATCCGTTCCTATCTGAAGCATACTGATGAAAGAATTTAGTGTTATTGTCATTTTCATTAATCCATTTTTCTTTCACATGTTGTCCCCAATAAGATTTTTCAATCTCGTACCAATTAGACAGTTTAGTTTGTAACTGGTCAATCTTAACTTTCGTTTCTAAACTATATGGTTTTTTATTTTCATTCTCAATATTTTCAAGGATATTGGAGATATTTTTGAAAATGTTACCAAAGTCAATCTTATTCCAAGCTCTAAGGTCATATTCCATGTTTTTTAAAGTCGTAAATAGGTTATTACTTTTAGTTTTACATTTTTGTATTGAATTTTCTATAACATTCCTATAGTTCTCATGCTCCATCCAACATTTCATATATCTATAAGGCTTCATGCATTTATCCCTAATTGGGATGGTTTCTAGTAAAATAGGGGCATGGTCTGAAGCGACTATAGTAAGATGTTTATTACAAGATTTTGAAAATAGTTCTAGCCATTTATGATTTACTAATACGCTATCAATTCTCTCCTGAATGTGCTGGCTACCAGTTCTTTTATTGGTCCAAGTAAATGGAAGGCTAGTAAAGTTAAGATCAACTAGACCTAATGTCTGAATACAATGAAAAACATAAGCAAAACTACTGGTGGATGGACTATTTCCACCTTCCTTTTCATCTTTATGAAGGATAAAATTCATAACACCTATAATAGCCCAAGGAGCATTCGCATTGCCATGCTTTTAATGAAATCCCATTGAACATTCTTAAGATTATTATCTAAAACACCATACATGAAAGTAATAAAGGCATTCATGTTATCTTTAAACACTTGGAAATGAAAAATATTATCGTTAAACGAAATGAGTTTAGCAGAAACTCCCTTTCCATGCTATGGTAAAGCCACCTGATCTGCCAATAGAAGGCATGATGAACCAGTCTTTTACTTTTAAACTTTCGACTACTGACATATTAACTTTGGTTTCATAAAGGAAAATCATATCTAAATTATGAGATTTACTTAGATACTTTAAGTGATCATGCTTCAAAGCAGCCCTAATGCCCTGAAGATTCCAGGATAAAACCTTAAAATCATGCCCATAATCTTTATCTTCCATAACCGTGTAGAAGAACAACATTTTCTTATAAAACGGCAAATAACTATTAAAGATGCATTTTATAAATAAACATATATGAATGGAGATATAGATAAAGAAATTTCTAATGTGAACATTTTTAAAAACATAATTACTAAACTCAGCTCTAAAGGAATTGAAAAGCATCAAGGTGATAAAAGCGCAACAAGAATTTAAACTGTTAGATTCCCATTTTAATTGCAGGCTATAATTGAAATCGAGACAAACAAAGGAGTAATGTTTTTTCAATATTATTTCATGAGCTAAAGTTTGTTCCATTAGGAGAGTACTTTCAGTGCTAGCACCAGGGTTGGCCATCTCAGCAGTCTCTTTGTGGCTCTTCTCATCTTCAATAATACTCCAACAAATGGCATTCTCCTCTTCAATACTAGTATATTTGACAAAGCAGCTCCAGCACCCTTACTGTTCCTCATAATTTCTTTTTCAATAAGCACATTTTCTTCCATTTCCACTGGGATATTACCACCACCACATCCTCCATTTCCATCTCCATTATAATTAGGTGACTATAAAGTTGCGGTAAATAGACTCTAAGGGATATATGAGTAGATTTCATGTATTGTTGATGATAGTTTCATAGGATGCTTTGATATCATAAACAGAAGTGTTTCTGCTTCTTTATATACATAAGTCAATCTCATAAGTCAGAAGAAAAAAAAAAAAAAAAAATTGCTTCACAAAGAATAGACTTTGTTATTGCTAGAAGTATAACTTGAATTTGTTTTGTTAACAATACTTAGTGATTTCTTCAAAATCAGTACTTTCGTGTCAGAGGAAGAAGAGTTAAGGAAATTAATACTCTTTCCATATGACTTTCATTCGGAGCGATGATGCTCTATCTAAAATTATTTATTAATTAGGGTCACAATATAACATAAAAATTCTCAAGGGGATCACATCTCGATTATATTACTGTGAGAGTTAATGAGTATATATCCCATTATCCAGAACCGAGTCAGAACCACATGATTCAATTATGATTTAAGATTATAAAATTGGATTCATTAACAATTTTAATATTCAAGCGGTAGAACCGTTTATAAATAATAATATTTCAGTTCATTATAAATTCTACTATGTATCTAGTACTCATATGTTTTGTACCATGGCATAACTGTTCATGAACATGTTAAGTATGTGTACCTTGTACGCATTCTTACCATGTCGATTAAATTCATATGCACATAAAATTATTTATCCGAGATAATTAGGATTTGAATAATCTCTAAAAACACCATAAACATATTTAATCACATGATTGTGTTTCGAGTTGAGTCTTAAGTGTTTATGAAAATGCTCAAGCTTATAGTTCTGTTGGCTAGATTCGGCTAACCATTCATGAGCGTGGTCTTGTCCATGGTTCGGTTACGATTCATCCTAACCAGAGTGTATATCTTGATTATATAAATCAGATTCAAAGATTATATAACGGTGGATATTGTTTGCTTGGTTCCAAAGATATCTTAGCTTAAACCTAAAGCAACCTATGCTTTGATTGTCTATATAAGGAAACCTCAAACAACTGGGATTTTTGAATCCCGACACTACTTTTCCTGATGTGACATAGATGTAAAACTAGAGTCGTCCTCTTCCTAAAACCCTTTTAGGGTTTAGCGACTACAAAGACTTCATAGGGATTCGTGAAGCAAGGTCCAGCTATTTTTTATCTGATTGCTCGAGTATCCGGATCTTGTTCGATTGTTGAGCTGCTCACTTGAACAAGATAGATAGTAATCTTCAAAGTTCTCTTTGTTTCAGACTTTGTTGATTCCACAAGTTTAATACTTGTGAGGTGAATAATAATCTAGGATGCACTTCGGGTTGCATAAGTCCGTATTTTTAGGTTAGCTAGACTTTGTCTATTGCTATCGATTTTCATCACCTTGATATTCGATCAAAAATGAAATCACATATATAAGCTTATCTGTGGGAGGCAGATTGGTTTAAAGTCTTCAATTAAGTTGAAGCAACTCTTAGTTGGTGTGACGTCAGCTAAGGGAATCAATTGCACAGAGTCCTGCTTGGATTCAAGAGGCGTAAGGAATGCAACTGTACCTTAATCGGTGGGATACTTGGTTAGGGATCAACTGCATTCCAGTCCGAAGTTAATTGGTAGTAGGCTAGTGTTTGTAGCGGCTTAATACTGTTTGGTGTTCAATCTGGACTAGGTCCCGGGGTTTTTCTGCATTTGCGGTTTCCTCGTAACAAAATTTCTTGTGTCTGTGTTATTTGTTTTCTGTATTATATTGTTTATCTTTATAATTAATATTACAGGTTATACTTAAATCAATCATAGTAGATACGTCCAACCTTGTTTGTTGGATACGACTTGATTGATTGCTTGGGAAATTGATCTTTGGAATCACCTAAGTACTCTCACACACAAAATAGGTTCACAAACTAGTCTATGTACACTTTCTGATTGTGAGAGAAAGAGATATAACTCTGAATACTATTCCTCGATTAAGATTCATTAAGTTGAACTCTCGGAATTGTGTTTAAGTTTGACCATACAGATTACCTACGAAAAAGTTGGTGGTGTATTTTGGTTCCCCTGCCTTTTCAAATGTATATAACAAGTCAGCAACTATGTTTTTATTGAGGAAACTCTGGCAACATAGTATATGTTATTACTAGAGGTCCAGAGGTTATATCCAGAACCATCGATTGTTTTTATATGTGAAACTAATCTTTTTGAGACAGGTTTACTAATAATTCATCAATTTGGATATAAAAATCAATCAATTATAGTTGTGCCCCTTTGTCTCTTGATACCCGGTGGAACCTATGTACTTGATTTCCCTAGACGACATACTTTACAGTCCTAAGAGTTGTTTCATAATATTCCGTGAAGACTAGTGTTACCCTTCCTCAAACATGACACCTAGTGATTTCCTTTCTGATTCTAGATCGAGATGACAGAAGATCGATTCACTGATTTAGATTAGATGCTCTTCGGAAATTATTATAGATACATAATCAACTATCTTCACAAAAATATCAGACTACAACTTAATCCAAGATCAATTCTTGTGGAAAACTTCGAAACAAAATATTAATTGATAGGCGTTATGCTTGATCGTGTTTGAATTTTTCTATCAGATCTAGATTTGATCAGTATGTTCTTAAATAGGCTTGTAGTAGAAGACAAGGACCTCACAATAAAAAAGAATTATATATAAAAAAATCAAATTAAAAATATGTGAACATGTGCTTCATAAATCCCAAGTGAATTCTTTCAAAGTCGTTCCTTAGTTCTCGAAGAACTTTTTGTGTTTGGAGGACAAACTTTGCAACAAGATATACAACATGCAGGATATGAGTATTGTTGCTAATGTCTCTAATATATAGTGATTGATCAAGACTGGGTTGCATAAAATGTAAGCAATGAATTTCTTATAACCCAAGGTGTTTCTCAATTGCTAAGTCTGGTTCATTTCCTAAGTTACAAAGAATCTGTTTTTATATTTAGAACTTTGACTTGCATTAAGGTTCGTTCCATAGTTTAAAGTAGAAGACACATTTAGCATCGAGTAAATTTCATAAAGGAATCACTTCTAAAGATGACTTCATACTACTAAGAATATATAGTGTGCACTCATTGCGTCAATTTTCTAAAATAAGATCTAAAAACTTGGTTCACAAGTTAGATCAGTTCCTGGAAAGAACTAGAACTTTTATTACAAAGAAATTGGCTAAGCATAGCCGTTTGTAAGCGTGTGAAAAGTTTTCTTTGAAAGATTAAAAATGTATAGACCTAAAAATAGAAATTGGTAAGTTGCATTTTTAGGTTCATGAAGTCATAAAGTAGGTTTGCGTACTCAAGTCAGTGTCCGGGGTTAAGGAGTATAAAAATCTCATTAGGTTCACGAACTCACAAAGTAGGTTTGTGAACTCAAAGTAAAATTGGAATTCAGAAACTTCCTGTGATGAGTAGGTTCGTGAACTCAATTGCAGACTCACTTGGTTCGTTGTTCGAAAAGTTTCAAGTTATTATCCGAATTCAACACATCAATAAATATTTTCTATTGGCTTATTTGTGATATGATCCTTCTTTTTTATATGATTATTTAGTAAAGTCCTCAACTATGCTATTATAAAAAGACAAATAGATAGATAGATAGATATAAGAGAAAAGAGTCTGAAAGGAAAAACCAGTATTCGTTACTAAACTCGATAAGGTTCTTCAAAATGATTTATTCGTGTGATCTTCAATCTTCTAGAGTAACTTGAAAGTTCCTAAGACTCTATTATCTCTAATCTAGACTGAAGCATACTTTAGTAGGTTTATAATTAAGAGATAGATTTGGCATATAAATTTGACAATATACTTGACATACCAACGCTTGTGGGTTCAGCCGAGCTTTCGTGCTAACAATAATATGTACCCCATTGAAATATGACCATTTGAGATAGCTGACATAAAATTGTACCACATCGTTGTGTGAATTTTGATACTTACTAGTTCATTATAGAGTGAGCTTGATTTACTATTGGTTAAAAAAGAATTTTCATCATTACTATCAAACAAGGTCGTCATTGACTATTAAACATTTCTCTAGTGAAAATAACTCATTTGTTGTCATCCATGGATGGGTAATAAATGCATAATCTGCATGTTCCGGGTATCATTTTCTTACACTTATTTTCTAGTTTTTATTTGAATTACCTTGCATTATGATTATTTTAACAAGAGAATGAAGCATGAAACTAAACTGTCAATTCAAAAGGAGTTGACTATTATCAGGGTGGGTCGATGTTGGTGATTGAAGCCCTAGAAAAGGATATACAGGAAGAGCTTGAGAAAGAATATGACCTGGGTGCTTGTCTGTGTTCGTGTGTGAAGCGGTGTGGATTAGAAGTCGAGAAAGAAGACGTCTGTCGTGGTCCGGAGTTTGGTGAGAGTAAAAGTCAGAAGAAGAAAAAAATGCGGTCAACGTTGTGTGTCCGAGGAAATATTGAACGGGAAACAAAAAATTCAGAAAGAATTGTTTTTCATGGAGAGATAAGTGCTCGGGGGTTTTCAATCGACTTTAGAGGAACTCAGAAGAATAAGATTTCTCCTCCCGGAATGTAGCCGAGGGAACCATTGTGAAAACAAAAAAGTCAGAGAAAATTATTTTTGTTCGAGGGATATCCGTCAGAGGATGAAAATATATATATTATCAGTTGGATGAAGCTGACATTTGGGCTAGAAGATAAGGCTGTCAGTTTTGAACAGTCAACCCACTAGAGTTAAATGGGCTGGATTTCTTTCTTTGGCGCGAGTCCATGTGGTTGCATTTACCTATTTTGGACCTGAAACATATTTTGGGCGTGAGTTTGGTAACTTTCGCTAGTTTTATCAACCTACTTTTACCATGATTTGAGCACGAGACTTCTACAACTTTGGAAACCTATAAAAGAAATACTTCTTAACCTAAATTTAACATCTCATCTAGTATTACCCTTTTAGTTTTTATTTAGTATTCTTGACGTGAATCTTTATTAGTTATACAAGTTTGTTCTGAGTTTTAATATCTTATCGGTTGTCTTCACCATATCTAATGTTTATTAAAGATTCTTAGATTGTTTGCAATGCACACTAGATCGATCTGTTAATTGTTCGAAGACTAGTAGAAGTTAGGAGGTAAGTAATAGTCGAATAACTTTCTACACAAGTAGAAATCGCGAGACCTTGTAGAGAGATTCCGTGGAACAATTGCGAGTGAACACAACACCAGCAAGTGGACCTTAATTTAAAAGTTTAACTACTGGGATCAACCTAAATTCACAAAGCCCAAAGCATTCGATTGTCTTTGAGTGAGCTACTACTTGGTGGTTCAAACAAATAGAATCTGGTAGTCGAGAGAGCTTTCGTAGCCAGTGATAAAAAGAGTTTTTGGATAGCACTGAGCTAGCTGTTATTCTACGGTTGGTGATGAATGATTTTTACAAAAGTTCACGAGTACACTATGAGAGTCAACATTTGGTAACGACAAATGATTCCTAATCATCTTTTCATCTTTCTTCTATATATTATACTAGGTATCACCCCGGCCTACGGCCGGGGCTAAACCTCTTTCGATTTTTGTTCGTTGTTTGGTCGGTCGGTCAGTATCCTCTACAAATTTTAGTCGGACTGTAAAGTTTGGGGATGTGTTTAGTTTGTTGTGTCACAATCTAGTGTGTTAGTTAGTCGGGTTATAGTATCAAGTTTAATTAGTCGGGACATCTGGACGTTACCTGGGCTACGGCTCGGGAGTTGGGCATGTAAATTAAACAGGACCTGCGGCCCTGTCATTTTCCTAGTCGAGTTAAATCAGCCGGCGCCTACGGCCCCGACCGTGGGTTAGAATATCTAAGATGAAACGAAGTCTCAATATTAAAATTAATAGTGATTAGGATGAAATCTATATGGTTGAGCATATTAGTTACCGTGGTCTACAGTATTTTGTTGGTCGGGTGAAATCATCCAAGGCTGTCGATTAGTCAATCTTTTTAGATTTTTGTTCTTTGTTTTGTCGGTTGGTCAGTATCCTTCAACAAAATTTTAGTCATCATATAATTGTCAGGGTCGTGTTTAGTTGATAGGGCCATAGTATCAGGGTATACTGCCCCAGTTATGGATTAGAAAATCTACTGTTAAACGTAGTCCACACATTAAAATTAGTAGTGATTATTAAGCTCATAATTTAGGGCCCGCACCCCCCGTGTTTTGTTGGTCGGACCTAATTAGCCGGGGGCTGTAAGCCCCAGCCGTGGACCCTGACGCAAGCCCGGTGTTTGGTTGGTCGGACCAAATTAGTCAGGACGGTAGTCCCCACATTAAAATTAGCCGTGATTATTGAGCCGAAAACTTAGGGCCTGCGATCCACGTATTTTCTCGGTCGGATCAAATTAGCAAAGGCTTATAGTCCCGGTGTTTAGTTGGCCGGATCAAATTAACCAGAACGGTAGCATTAAATTCTTTTGAAAATTAATATTTAGCATTAAACTTAATTGTTTTCAATTAGGAAATTTAATTTAGAATAGGAAATCTAAATATATTAGGATTTTTTTTTTAATAAAACCCAAAATATATTAAACACTAGGGAAAGTTATATACATATATATCATAGCCTTGTGCAACATCATCAATAACATTACATTTCAGGATGTTATGAAGGGTATTACTTACATCAAAAAAACCCTTTTTACATCTTGCCCATTTAGCTAAACAGTCTGCTTCTTTATTTAATTTCCTATGTACATAAACTACTTTATCAGAAACATGATCCCCCAAAAGAACCTTCACCTGAGATATTATGCCTTTAGTTCTCCATTCACAACTTGAAGGTTTATTATCCAAAAAATTCACCACATTCTTACAGTCACTGTACACCTGAATATTGTGCAGATTCAGTTCTTCCGCCCATTCCCAAGCTCCTTTTACTGCGAGAGCTTCTCCACATTCTGTGCTTGTTGTGAATCCTGCAAAAACTTTAATATCAGCAATGTGATCATCATTCCACAAAACTAATCCCACTCCAAACTCTCCCGTGTCTTTATCAAAAGAAGCATCTGCATATATACTTGTTTTCGTGTTCCTGAGAGCTAATGTTACATTATTCATTCCTGTATCATAACCACAATTCCTGTGACGAAAACCAGGAATTTCTTTTTTCATCATTACATCCCATTCATTAATTGCAACTTTTACCAAATTAATACATGTCATTGGGTTTGGTTTTTCTCCTTGAAACACTACCATATTCCTATACTTCCATATCTTCCATATTATACTAAATATCTCCTTCCATTCATGCAAAGGAGGTGAAAACCAAGATTTTATCCATGCAATAAAATCATTGTTACCATCTGCCATTTGAAAACCTAAACCGAACCAAACTGCCCTAGTAAAGTTGCATTCCCTGAAAAGATGATTTGAAGTCTCTCTAGTATCATTCATACATAACACACAATATGGATTAGAGTGCCCAAAAACATCATATAACTTAGACCTAATAATCAATACATCTGCCGCCATCTTCCAGACAAACAAAGTTACTCTTGGAATTATATTCAACCGCCATAATCGCAACCAAAATGTATCTACTGTATCAGACTGTTCATGAGCTAGAATTCTATATGATGATTTGGTTGAAAATTCTCCATCCGTACTACCTGTCCATCTAATCCTATCTTGGTTGTTTGTATTAATATGGATAGCCCTAATTTTGTTTGCAATTTCAGGGGTAAAAACTGAATCAATCAAATTCCAATCCCAACCACCATCCTCCCCAACAAGATCAGAGACATATTTCAGGTCGTTATGATGCCAATCAGACAAAGTACCCATCCCTGGTATCCAGTTATCTAAAGCTATGTTAATACTTCTACCGTTACCAACTTGCCAAGTACTATTAGCTTTAATAACTTCCAACCTTGTTCTGATACTGTGCCATACCCAAGATATATTATATTCTCTATTTTTGTGTAAAGGATGGTTTCTAGGAAAATATTTCCCTCTAAGTAACTTGACCCATAAAGCATCTTGGTTATGAATTAACCTCCAAGCCAATTTAGCAAGAAGCGACACATTGACCTTATGAGGATCTCTAATTCCAATACCACCTGCAGCTTTTGAAACTCTTATACTATCCCAAGCTTTCGGGTAGAACACTTTTTTAGGATTGTCCTTGTCCCACCATAAATCTCTATGCAATTTATCATACTCATCTAGAACATCTTTTGGAAATTCAAAACACTGCATCTGATAAATAGGATAAACAGATAAAGAAGATTTCATCAAAACCATTCTTCCTGCTTGTGATAAGAGTTTTTCTTTCCACCCATTTAGACCCTTATATGCCCTGTCCAACAAAGGTTCAAAATTTAAGGCTTTCCTTCTATTAAAAAATAATGGTGTCCCTAAGTATCTCTCGTCCTTAGAAATTCGTTGCACCCTTAACATTCTAGCTAGAATTTTTTTCATGCCTATTGTGAACCTTTTTACTAAAGTAAACCCCTGACTTATGAAAGTTTATTGTCTGTCCAGAGGAAGACGTAAAAATATCAAGAATAGTCATCAGATTTCTAACCTCTGCAATACTAGCTTTACAGAAAATAAAACAATCATTCGCAAACAAGAGGTGGGAAATAGTTGGACAGTTATAGTTTATTTTGACTCCCGAAAAAGTATTTTGATTCATAACATTTAAGAACAATCTTGATAAACCATCTAAAGCAGTGATGAACAAGTAAGGAGAGAGGGGATCCCCTTGACGTAACCCTCTAGTAGGACAAAATTGAATACCAGGAATCACATTCAATAAGACCGTGGATTTCACTGTAGAAATACATTCATATATAAAGTCACACCATCTCTGAGAGAAACCCATTTTCTTAAACATGAAAATGATAAAATTCCATTCCATTTTATCAAATGCTTTGGATAAGTCCAACTTCAAAGCTTAGTAACCCTTTTTAGATTTACTAGTTTTCATACTATGCAACATTTCATGCGCTATGACCACATTGTCCACAATCTGCCTTTTTGGTATAAATGCAGACTGATTAGGCGATATGATTTTATCCAGAACTTTCTTAAGCCTCAAAGCTAATTTTTTTAGATGAGCTTATAAAGCGCATTGCTCAAACTTATCGGCCTAAAATCCACCAGAGTAACTGGACTTTCCACTTTAGGGATCAAAGAAATATAAGAATCGTTTAATGAGTCCGGCAATTTCCCTGTTTGGAAGAACATTTTAACTAAATCTACGACTTCAGTTTCAACCAGATTCCAATGTGTTTGGAAAAAACTCAGTGGATACCCATCAGGTCCTGGAGAACCCCAGGAATTCATACTAAATAAAACAGTCTTTATCTCTTCCACATCTGGCATTCTAACTAATTCAACATTTTCTTCTTCCGTAACCACCTCACTAATGATATTGTTAAAAATATCATGAATTTTCCCACCAGAAGTAGTACTGATTTTAGCAAAATGGTTCTTTAGAAGAGCATTTAATTGATCCCTATCCTCTATCCATAATCCAGACTCATCCCTAAGCATGTGAATCGAATTATGTCTTCTTCTATTAGACGCTACAACATGGAAATACCTTGTACATCTATCATGTTCCTTGAAAAACTTATCCCTACTATTTTCTAACCAATATATATTCTCAATCTTTTGCCATGTCTCCAGTTCCTCCTCTAAGTTCTCCAAAACTTTTCTAGAAACTAAGTGGCCAGGCTTAGCATTTTCCTTATCTATCTTTTGTAAAATTATTTCTTTATTCTTAAAGATGTTTTTGAAAATGTTTTTGTTCAAATATCTAAAGTCCTCTGATAAAGACTTCAGAGTTTGGATTACATTACCTCCAGAGTTTAATTTGGTTTCCATCCAAGCATTTTCAACAAAAAGATTATACTCTTTATGTTCCTTCCACCCTCTAAAGTACTTATAAGGTATACCCCCACATACTTTGACAGGATCCATATCAATTAACAACGGGTTATGATCAGAAGCTACCCTAGTTAAATGATACACAATAAAATCCGTAAAAATCTCAAACCATCTAATATTAACTAGAGCACGATCGATACGCTCTCTTATATTATCCTGTCCTTCCCTCTGATTAGACCAGGTATAAGGATCCCCTTGAAAACCCAGGTCTATGAACCCAATTTGCTGAATAACTTTACGGATTACATTAAAATTACTAGTGGAAGCCTCATTAGCTCCCTGTTTTTCACAATTCTCCAAAATAAAGTTCATATCACCTACCAACATCCATGGTTCCTTAAGTCTTTCACTAAGGCTTAAAATATAATCCCACTGTTTTTCACAATTCTCCAAAATAAAGTTCATATCACCTACCAACATCCATGGTTCCTTAAGTCTTTCACTAAGGCTTAAAATATAATCCCATTAATCAGCTTGAGCCTGATCCTTAAGAGCCCCATAGATTCAAGACAAATAACAAAGCATACCCTTAATTTTTAGTGATACAGTGATAATATTGTACTTAACTTCCACTAAGTCAACCATAATATTACTATTCCAAGCTACTATCTGGACACCTGATTTTCCTATAGAGGGAATTATAATCCAATCACCAAATTGTAACTTTTTAGCTGTGAACTCCATTTTCTCCAATCCCATTTTGGTTTCAGCCAAAAAAACAATTTCTGGATGATATTTCTCTAATAGGAATTTGAAATGATTAAAAGTTTTAGGACTATTGAAACCCTGAGTGTTCCAAGAAAGTAACTTCATAATTTCTACTAATGAACAACTAACACAAAATTCCTGATAGCAAGCGACTAACACAAACCCCAGGAAGAAGACTAAACACCACTCAAAAAACTCCAGATAAAAATACTCGACAAAGAATAAATTAACAGTGTAAAAACTAGATGTAGAAAAAAAAACAATTTAAATTTTAAAAGCAGACCAAAAACTGTAATCAGAAAAGATTGGAAAATACTAACCAAATCAGAGCTTTTGGTACTCGAAGTCCCCTCCCCAATCTTCAGATCCTTTACTTTATCAGAGACCATGGTGTCTTCATTAAGCACATCCTCTGCAGCTTCTATTAGTGTTGGGTTAATAGGATCCACATCCCCTTCAGTTACAGTAAGGGCCATAGAAACCATTTCTGTCGGTGTACCCCTTCCCAAATCCTTGTATTCCGCTAACAACCATGCATAACCCTGGAGATAAAGTTTACCTTCAATTAACTTCTGCAAGTATTGCTCCTTTTCTTTCTTTTTCTTGATTTCATCTTGTTCTTGAATGTATTCTTCATTCTCCTTTTGTTTTCCTTTGTCTTCATTCCTTTCAACATCATCTAATTCTTTAATCACCGCTGCCTTTGCTTTCATCTCTGGATTTGGGCATCTCCAATCAACATTCATCCTTTGTCTTTTTCCATTACCCCTGTTAACTGTCTCTTTATCAATCAAGCTAACAAACTCAGTTGAACTCTGATCAATCTTTTTCCAGTGCATAGCCTTGTTTTTCTTGAGCTCCAAATATCCCTTAGCTTCCTGCTTTGTCCCCACTACCACTGGAGTTTGAGGAGTCGAATTGCGACAATCATAATCTGTTGGATGAGCCATCCACATGCACTTTGTACAAACCTTACCAGGAAGACCTATATAATCAATCTCTATTTGTTTTTTCCTGGTACCCAAATCCTCCATTACCATATCCACTCTTTTCACCAATGGCTTAGTCAAATCAACAATAACCAGTATTTTATACTCACAACTATGTGGTCCAATCATCATCAACAATTCACCTACTTGTTTAACAACTTTTCTAGCCATATAAACTCTATCAGCAACAAAGCTAGTAAACTTGAAAGTAGCCCAGAAAACATATTTGTTAAAGTTGAGATCAGAGTGCCTTACCTGATCGATTTTTTCCCTAAACACCAGCAACCTTCCATCCACCGAAGCATTCGACATCACCACCTTAGAAAATTCCTCAGGGTCTTCAAAAGAAAAGAAGAAAAGATGTTTTGTTTTAGTTTCTCTGACTTCCAACTTAAACTGTAACTTCCATTTATTCTTCAACTCCCATTTAATTTGATCATATCTCATCTTTGAAGTATAAAAACCCTCCTCTTGAAACAACTTTCCCACCAATTCCATAGATTCCTAATGCATGCAGAAGCTTTTTTGATGAATTCTAATAACTTGCAATTTCCAATATCTGATAAGTTTGCATGCTTCTCCATCAGTTTAGCTACTGTACTCAACCCCTCAGAGATAATTGGATTATCCATTGTTCTACTAAAAAGCTTGAAACCAAGAAACCCAGAGATGATTGAGAAAGATAACGGTGAGACAG
This sequence comes from Papaver atlanticum, assembly GCA_023531105.1. Lineage (NCBI taxonomy): Eukaryota > Viridiplantae > Streptophyta > Magnoliopsida > Ranunculales > Papaveraceae > Papaver > Papaver atlanticum. The sequence continues at coordinate 958,374 of JAJJMB010017645.1, forward strand.
GTATAAAACAAATTTTCCTTTTTTCTCTTCTTCTTAACCAAATATAAAATATAACATACTCTCCAAATGTCAGAGATTGTGTTGCCAGATGTAAGTTTTTACTCACAGAAAAATTCATGCAGAAACATTTCTTACATACAGAAAGTAAACCCAAACTTTTGGTTAAAATCCTGAAACCAGCAGAAATTAATGATTACCAACCTCAATTCTCCACCACAGCCAACCCATTTGACATACATAAATCCTCCACCGTTTGGAAACATCACCATGTGCAGATTTGCTCCAAGCAAGTGTAATCAGATGAGAGACCAAAATTCCCCATCTAATAACCAATCGCCGAAGGGGATCCACCCAACACCACTTAGCAACAACCACCATGATAACCGGTAAGTGGAAACAAAAGATTGAGAGAAAAAAAATCTTTCCCAAAGCTCTTCACACTTAAGTTGAAAAGAAATCCATAACACAAATCATCTAAAAAAATTTGTTCAAAATCAGAAATAACATGAAACCCTAAGATTGAACATTTAATTGCTAATTAAACATGAAATAGAAAACCAAAACTAGAAACAAATCACTTAGATGATTATTTAAAACTTGAATCTATCATTTGATTGTAGTAATTAAACTGTATGTGAATCAAAATTGAATCTAACGATTAAATCAGTGTGACCTGAGTCAACCCATTTTTCGCCTGATTTTTCGCTAAGAGAGAGAAAGTCTTGTCCAAACCCAAACTCGGTTGCTCAATATATCAGGATATTTAGTCACCACAAACCTTAAGGTTAGCCGTGTTTAGAATTATTTTCCAAGTACAACTTAATCAACAAAGGCCGACACTCTGTTGTGAATCAGAATTGAAGTTCGAAATTATAATTTGAGATCCACCGTTTTGGCATGAGCAAGAGTGGGGCGCACCATTGTTTGAGGATCTCACTGGTGAGAGTAACCATGCTGCAAGAATATTGCATTATGCCCTAACCCCGTACACTATAAACACGGCTAGTCTTCAGGCATTTGTTATTATCTTGATATTCAGACTAAATGACAACTAAAGTCTCTTAGAGATAGTAAAGAACTAATGGAAGTAGTTGAACTAAGTGTGGCTTGAAAGGTTTTACGTGACCATGTGTGCAGGAATGTACTTTAACATTTATCTATCATTATCTCTTTGCACCTGCTTTCACTTGCCATGTAGTTACCATCATATTCCCAAATTGCATCATCAAACATAGTGTTGTCAGATGTTGTTGTCTGAAGATGAGTCCTTCATTTTCTTCCGGTCATCAGACACTATATTTCAAAAATTAGAGTTTATAATATCCTATAACCATGCAATGGGTAATTCAAGAAAAGCATTTAGATCAACTCCATAAGCTAATTAAAGGATAACCTTTGCATCCGAAAGACATCGAAGCAAAGAATAGCATATACCATAATAAAATTTATAGTTGATGTTGTCATTTGAGACGTTGACAAACCACTGAATATGTTTTCATTCCAGCACTATTAGCTCTTCTTCTTTGAGTTTCTTCTAATAATCAACCTCGGTACATGGAATTAGCATATAAAGACAACCTATATAAAAATCGATGAGCCGATAGAGTACCGGAACAGAACTCGAAAGAAGCGGGGAGAATAGGGAGATGAAAAGAGGCAGTAGACTAACTAATCACTGAAAGAAGCCAAATTTTGGACTTTAATCTAAGCCATCAAAAAAGGAAGAAAAGAAAAGTAAAAAAAAAAAAAAAAAGATACCAGACAAGCAGACACCTTACCCTATAGTATCTCTTTGTACTCTCACAGTCTCACCCACTGTGAAGAGAATAACTGACTCTAACTCACACACAAAAATAAAAACAGAAACAATAACATTCTGATCTTCACTGTCTCCATTTAGCTTTTTCCAGATAAACCCGTTACGGCCATCTATTGTCTCCCTTTAGATTCAGCTATAAACCTAAATTCAAATTAGTTAAAATAAATTTGTATGACTACAATAATTAGAATCTTAAAAACACTGGATACCTGCTGTAAAGATCAAATTGTATCAACCAAAAGCTCTACTCAAACAGTAAACAAAAACTTACCCTAATCAAAACTTACCAAAAACACAAATACAAAAGTGAGTTACATACCACATACTGAGACAGACTGGACGTGAAATTTCGTTTAATCAATCAATTTCCAAATATAAAAAGGCTAATAAACTTCAATACCTAATCGTTTTGCTGCATCAATCCGATTATAACAACCCTAAAAAGCTACACACTTCTTTCTGATTCTACTTTGAACCCTGTAAGAAACAACAAACCGAAATTCATTACACCGTAATCCCTTCCTGTTTGTCCCTAATCAAACCCAAACACCAGTATTGTATAATCTTTTTTAGCTTGTAATCCCTTCCTGTTTGTCCCTGATCAAACCCAAACACCAGTATTGTATTCTTTTTTTTAGCTTGTAAGACGAAGAAGAAGATATGCAGGTCATTAAATCAAATTACAGACAAAAAAAAAACTAATAAATATCAATACCTAATCGTTTCGATGCATGAATCCGGTTACAGCAACCCTAAAAAGCTGCACATCTTTTTGATTCTACATCGACCCTGTAAAAAAAACATTAAAAAATAATAATCAACAAACAACTAATTGTTTAGGTATCCAACAAACAACTAATTGCAGAGAAGAACGAACGTGTAGCTGTAATGTCGAATTTGAAGAAGAGTCCTTGATATATATATCCCTTAGTGTTGAAACACAACTATAATAGGAAATTCATTGTTATACGGAATGTAGCCAGGGGACAACCGACTTTAGTAGCATAGTTGTATTAGGAAACGGCTTCTTGTCTTGTCTCTGATCCGACGCTCGAAAATATCCCTAACGAATCGGTCAATCCGTATCGTAGGATGATAAAATAAACGGTCGGATTTAACATGCTACACAGACACCATTTCATTTTATAATATAGATTCTTTTTATTTAATCAAACCCATACCCCTTATAATTATTTTTGTGGGAATTAAGTGTTTGACCCTCTCCTCACTCTTTCTTACTCTCTTGGCCTTGGGCTTGAGAAGAGTTTCCAATTTTCGAGCCCACTTAAAAGAGAGGGTCAAAACAGAAAATGTCAGGGTCATCAAAATAAATTCACTTGTTGACGTCATTTAAACAAAATAAAATATTCCCAAAGTAGCCTTTTTCAGTTTTTCATTTGTGAGAAGATGCTAAAACAGAGATGAGTGATGGAGATGGATCGAGAGAGAGAGATATATTGAGAAGTACCGATCGAGAGAGAGAAAATGAGAGAATGGTGGCAAATTTGATTTTGAGTTTTCTGCTTCCGATCTAAATTGATTAAAAGAGATATAAACAATAGATTTGTAAGATTAGACCCAGGTTGCAGATTCAGTTTAATGATCTTACCAATTTTGGACTGCTACAGTTGCTCCTGATGGTGATGATTTTGATTCGTATTATACTCGTGTTTAAGGTAATTTTTGAAATATTTGCTTAATTTATTATGAAATTTAAGTGATTTTTCAATTATAAGCGCATTTGTCATCACATTTTGGTATATGGAACTTGTTTATGTATGTATTTAGGGTTCGATTAAACTATTGGATCTCCATCATCACCTTCGAATATGATATCAATAACGTATTCACTAATTCGTGATTTTGGATTTGGTACTTATGAAGATAAGATTTCATTCTTACTTCGTATGTTCCCTTCTACGGATCATGAATTAGTTGCGATATGATGGCGATTGATTGAATCACATTTTTATGTTTTATTTGATTGAATTTGGAATTTTTACCCTTCATGTTAGGGTTTCTTTGTTTATAACCTGAAGTTTTTGATTGAATTTTTTGGATTATTTTTTTTTAGTTGGTGGAAAGTGTTGTAGATACAGACAATATAAAGAAGATATAATTAAGAGTCTTTATGCTCGAATATTGGAGATGCTTCTGCGAGAACTAAATTTACAAAGTCCTGATTCTATGATGACGGCGAATGTTCCTTATGTTCGAGGTTAGAGAATGGACATATTTTACTTAGAATAATATTTCATTTTTTGATAAATGGAAAAATTTAAAAGGGTGAATATACTTTTGTGTTTTTAGATGCAGAGAGTATCCCAGAAATTTGGGATATAATTGGCGAACTGAAAGAAAATGACGCGGCTACTGAATCTAGAGGTTCTACGGATAGTGTGTCATATGCTGGTATTGTTCATGATTTTTCTTTAATTTTTCGTGGATGTCATAAAAAAAATATCTAAAGACATGAACTAGTTCATATTCTTGTTGTTGTGGATTTGCGATAATGAGGTGATGAAGATGTAAAATGTGGAGATTGTTTTTATGAGATTAATTAGATTATTGAAGCAAATTTAAAAGGAATATGACCACGTGGATTTTTCAATCTCCTTTTCTTGGAATTTACAGTAAGATAGTGGATCGTTGGTACTCCAATGGCCAAATAAATCGATGAGCTCATGTGTTTTTGGTATTCTACATGGACAAAATAAAATATTTTGATTTTTTGTAATAGCTACAGTATTAATCCAAGATAAGCTCATCACGTAGTTATTCTTGTACTTGATATGTGCAGCGTATATATACACAACTCTATCCATGCAGAAAATATGCACATCTCGGCCTGTGTAGCAAATATGCACAACAATATACATTTCTCGTGTGCAGCCAATACCCCCAGATGCTTATTTTCTATAATACAGTAATGACATTTTTTTAACTTAGTACTGTATAATGCTTGTTTTTTTACTGCGGTCCAACTCTGGTTGATTTTGTTTCTATTTTTTGTAGTGTGTTCAGCTGTCAGAAGACATGTTGGGGGAGAGGCCTCAACAGTCAGTTATTACTCACCTCGGCTTGTATGTGAGAGTTTGTGCAGAAAATATTCACAAATCGACGAATATGCATATTTTTTACATAGATCGAGTTTGTGCAGAAAATACACACAAAATAAGTGTGTTGATATATTCATATTTTACTTCTTGATATTTTTTTTGGTGCAACTATTGTGTGCAATGTTTCTGGTGATTTGATTTTTGTTGTGTTTATTGCTAGCGTAGTGAGCACGTACTATATGCAACTCAATGCCTCTCGTATCAAAGTTTTTCAGCACCGTATAATTTGTTCAGCTCAACTAGGGATGAGATGCAAAGGAACTATTGAAGGCGAGCGATGGATATCGCTACAGAAGCATTATTAATTTCATATCAAGGGTCTACCTTGTAACTAGTTGAAAGGATCAGGTCAGTCTTCACTTATAGTCTGAAGCATAGCTGTAAATATATACGTTCTGGGAATGTCATTCTAGAACATTATACTCTTTTATGTTTCCTACTCATTTGCAATGTTGGCCAACCGCGTTTTGGGGAATGGATGTAGTTCGTGCAGTGGTAGATGAGCATTGCATTTTCCCAGATTACCCCATCTACAGTTATGAAGAGTGTTCCTTTCCAATATACCGTTCAGGATTTTATTTTTTTTTGTGTGTGATTTTTTTATGTACACTTATTTTTCTGTGCAGGAAATATTCACACTTTTTTAGCTGTGTGTAAGCTATGCACACGTTTTTTAATTTATAGATGTTCTTGATTTTTATTCATAGACTTCTGAGAAGTCAACTAGTACTTGTTTACATTTTATTCATATCCATTTTTATGTGGAAGATAAGTTCGCCTCATAGTCGTTGTTGTACAATGCTTTCTTTGTACAACAATACAACCCTGATCAGTTTTGTTTTTATTCTTTTGTAGCGTTCTTAGCTTTTAGAAGATATGATCAGGGAGAGGCCTCAACATCTAGACATGCCAAGTTAAACTTTGGCAGTTTTGGTGTTGGTTTTATTATGGGAAGTGCCTCAATTGCTTCCTCTAAAACTGTTGCTGCTCCAATTGAGCTTGTGAAGCTTTTGATCTAGAACCCGAATGAGACGCTCAAGGCCTTCAGTCTTTCTGAATCATATGTTAGAATGTTTAGGGTTAAGTGCTTATGCTAGTGATCTGTACTTAGTTTCCGAATCACTTCCTATTAGAAAAAGCGGAGAATATGATTCCAAAAGAGTTGCTTAGGAAAACACCAATTAACAATAGGTTTCTAGTAGGTATTACTCTTTCTCTCTTATCCTTCTAAATGGTTTGATTAGCGAAATGATTTCAGCGCTTGTTTTTTAGATAATCTGATCCTAGGATTCTACACAGATCAACTCCCTTTTGGTACGTTTTAAACCAAATTGAATTTATTGATATTTCTACACAAAATGTATTTTAATTTTTTTTCTGCACATAACACGAAGAAGAAAATGAAATGACAGTACACTTACCTTATCTGGCGCTTGTTGACACTTTTGAACTGCTAGTATACTTGTAGATTCAATTAAAATTCAACATATAATTACTCGATACAGAATGGCTAACTGAGGTATGTTCAAGGAGATTCTATTAATTGCATTTTCTGGTGTGACGTGTTGCAAATGTCGTATTGATTTACTATGGTATCAATAACATTGAAGGAACATATTACTTAATATTGCTTTTTTGTGCTTGAATGGTTTTTCAGGTCATTAAGAGTGAGCAGAGGACAAGTTTTGGTATGTTTTTAAGCAAGGGAGATAGTAAGAATCCTATTGTACAGGTTGGTTGCTTTTCAAGCTCACATTTATTTGAAATTTTCAATCTGTGTAGAAAATCTTCACACATTCAATCCGTGTAGAAATTCTGCACACATTCAATCTGTGTAGGAAATTTGCACACATTCAATCTGTCTAGAAATCCTGCACACATTCAATTTGTGTAGGAAATCTGCACACATTCAATCTATGCCGAAAATATGCATGTTCGATCTGTGATGTGTTTTAAGTTTTTGTACATCACTATAAACATGATAAATCTTGAATGTCGACTTTATGCACCAAAGTTTTTTTTTTAGTGTGCAAATATTATCCACAATTTTTTTTAGAGTACAACTATTATTCATAGTATTATTTTTTTTAGTGTGCATATATTATACACAACTTTTTTTAGTGTGCATCTATTATCCACATAATTTTTTAGAGTACGACTATTATTCATAGTTTTGTTTTTTAGTGTGAAGATATTATCCACATAATTTTTAGAGAACAACTATTATTCATAGTATATTTTTTTAGTGTGTGGATATTATCCACAACTTTTTTTAGTGTGTATCTATTATCCACAGAATTTTTGAGTGCAACTATTATTCATAGTATTATTTTTAGTATGCACATATTTCTCGTCCAAGGATATTAAAGGACTGGGAGAATGTTATCCACGAAATAAGTGCACCTAAATGCTACATAATTCCCACTGTCAGATGTGTATGAATCGTGTTCCATCACAATTTTGTAGTCATTGGAATGGTCAGGTTTAAGTGCTATGCTAGTGATCCATACTTAGTTGCAAAATCACTTCGGTCTCTGTTAGAAAAAATGTAGAAGGTGATTCCAAAAGAGTTGCTTAGGAAAACAGCAGTTAATGATAAGTCTCTAGTAGGTATTAATCTTTCTTTCTTGTCATGCTAAATGTTTTGATTGACGAAATGATTTCCGCGCTAGTTTTTAGACAATGGACTATCCCCTAGGATTCTACAAAGATCAACTCCCTTTTGGTACATTTTAAACCTATGTATCAGACTGAATTTGTTGATGTTTCTGCACAAAATGAATTTGTAGATATTTTCTGCACATACCAGATTTTGTGGATATTTTCTGCACATAGTGAATTAGGGATATATTCTGTACAGACTACAACAAGTTTTGTTTCCACTCCCTCTTGGTATTTTTCTGATTTGTTTCATTTCTAAATTTACACATTAGACTGAATTTGTTGATATTTTCTGCACAAAGTGAATGTGTGAATATTTTCTGCATATACATCTTGTGGATATTTTCTGCACATAGGGAACTGGGAATACATACTATACAAATTAACAGTCTCAAATGTGGAGTTCTTCAATGGACTGACCGTTAAGACTTGATTAGGGTTAAATTCTCATACTCTTTTAAGCAGTTGTTAGCTAATAAATAATATCCATACTGTTTAGCTATTATGCGTTAGTTAGATTTGATATGTGCATATTTTCTCCACAGATTGAATTTGTGCATATCTTCTGCACGGATTGAATTTGTGCACATATTCTTAATGTTGGTTCTGGCTCTAAGAATACTTTATTGCATAAACAGGTATTGCAGGCCCAACGAATCAATAATACATTCATTCATCTGTGGTAAAATTGGATCAAGAGTTTTCTGCAGAAGCAAGCTTTTGAAATTGTTGTGTGAAAGCTCTTCTGCAACTATATTTGATCCATTGCTGGATACAAGGCCCGTCTCAGATTGTTGCATTTATTTCAGTTTTCTGTCTTTATGAACTATGGCACTAGGACGTGTGAAAACTATATTCATGATCAAGCCTGGTATGATTGTCACTTTGGATATACTACGGAAGTGAGGTCTGTGGAGATGCATCACGAGGCTCTTCAAGAAGCTCTTTCAGGTGACATCGTTGGGTTCTTGAAGAATGGTGATGCCAGTATTTAATCTGAAACAATTAAGATGCTGTATTAGATTCTTCTGTAATGTAGTTAAAACGTAATCATTTCGATTCTATCTAAATCCGAATGTTTCTTCTTATTGCAATGCCAGTGTTTCTGGAGTATGTGTATCGGTTTGTTAATAATTCTTGTACCGCTGTAAGTACAAAGAGAGAATAAGATGTGTAAATTCAATGTCTTTATGTCTTTTTTCCGATAAGTTGTTTCATCACGATTGCACTCATTCAAAATCAAACATGGTACTGTAATACTGTTTTATGTGCAGGAAATATGAACACATTTTCAAAACTTTTTTTGTGAAGCCAATATGCACAAATGTTTATCAAAATGGTGGAGATGCACGAAGAGACAAAATTTTCAATCTTATGAATCGCTTTTGCGAAAACTAGACTAGAACAATATATGATATCGACGTCTCAATATTATCAATCCCATCCTCAATTAAAGTCTACAACACAAACTGTTTACATCAACAGTTGAACAAACTAATCATGAATAAATTGTGAGCAACTGGATATGTGCAGAAAATATGTACACTTTATTTACTTTTAAGCAACTATATACATATGATAAACTGCGTCACTGGTGATCACGACGACGTACTTATTAATGAATATTCTCACCCCCTTGTTAACAAGAAGTTATATGATGCACCTTCACGACAGCCTTCTGTCTGAATTTTATAAACTTGACATAAACTTGCAGCTGCAGTTGGGGATATAAATTTTGATGAGAAATGGAATTCCATAGGTACACCAATTATCTCTCAAAGTACGAAAATACCTTTGTATCTAGAAACACCGAAAGACCATCCTGCCCAATCAAATATTTTGGAGAAGGTTGATATAGACATACAAATGTACTTATAACCACCACAGGGAATAAAACATAACTAAGGTAAAGCTTTCTAGTCCTTACTATTCATGTTTCAATTCTTAAATACCCATCAACGTAATAATACCAACTTAGAATTTCACATCTTTAACTTTCATCAACTCCTAATTTCTAACTAATTAATCCAATTGTTGTCATCATTCTTCATAGGTATCACATGCTACAAAACCATATGTACTATGAGAGTGGAGAAGCAACAATACAAGGTTATTTTCAACATTTAACTGGTTGTTTGCAGGATTAATCCACGAACCAATTTTTGTGCAGAATATATCTACAAGTTTGATTTGTGCAAAACAAATCCACAAAAAGATAAAACAAGAGCATTTAGTACCTTTTTTTGCTAGTTGTTCTTAAATAGGTACTTGTTCAGCATCTAAATCGATTTCGATCATTTCCGCAAACTTTAGATAAATGCAAATAGTATCCTTAGATTGACAAAATCGTCGAACAATCTTTATAAACTACTTCTTTGCATAACAAGATTTTCCTACAGAAGTTAAAGAATCATCATATACTAACGAAACTAAGAATGCAATTAGCAATTCTAGATGCTAGATATATATTACCTCTTCGTATGGATTGCGACTCTTTTCTCGGTAATTTGCAAAATCTATTACACCCACATCCGCAAACTTTGATCCGCGCAGAGAAAATCCACACATCGATATCTAATCAATATAGATATGTGCAGAGAATATACACACAGACATATAAACAACGTAGGTTGTTGGTGATCAACACAAATAAAGAAACAAAATATTTGTGCAGTAATTATGTACAAATCATTTTGTGCAGAAAATAAACACAATATTAACAAGTCAATTTGTCTAGAGAATATGAACAAATCCAAAACAGGTGATCAAACATCAGAATCAAATACAACATGAAACAACACTTAATTATGTACAAATCCATCATGCAGAAAATATGCACAATATCAACAAATCAATTGTGCAGAAATATGGCCAAATCAGCAGCAGGTTTATCAAAATAAATATCAAACCTTAAGAAACCTCAATTATAAAATGCAAATCAATTTACACGAATCAGATCTGAATAGAGAATTAACATTAGAAACTTAAGAGGAGATTATCACACATCAAATCAATTTTTCCGTTGAAACTTATATGAATTTAGTTTATAACAACAAAAATCAATGTTGGATCAAGATGAAAATAAGAAGAAAAAAAATTGGTACTTTTGCTTACTAATTGTGTATTCTCTTCTTGTAATGGATGATTCCTTTCTTCAACTGCTTCATATTAAAACTAGAAATCATATTGTTCCTCACTGAGATTTGATTTTTCCCTAATTTTTCTCACAAAACCCTAAATAAATTGTTTTTGATGATGATGACGGAATGGAAATCGATGATGATGAGAACAAGTTACAGGAGATTAACCATTTAAAATCCTAAACACCGATGATGATGATAACAAGTCACACAATAACTACGAATCGAATATTTATTTCGATTTCTATAATTTTCTGGGTGAGATTTTGTGCGACAGAAAAAGTGGTGGAGAGAAATGCAAGATCGTAAATTGAAAATGAATGTGGAAACTGTTTGTTTTGTTCTTTTATTGAAGGTTATTCTGGTAATCTAACTTATAATATTATACTAGGGCCTTCAGGATAATTTACGTAATTATTTCTATGGCCATGGGGTCATAAGAGTAAGACCCATAATATATAGGGTCATAAGAATAATTTACTCATTATTTTTCACTATAGTTTTGTTAATCTGAATAACAACTCAATTACACAGCTCTCTGTGGAAACGATCATTATTATTTATATATTACTAGTTAACTAGTAAGAAATATCTTGAATAATTTGTTTAAATTACGAAACCTGTCAATGGACATATATCCAACGAATTTTATATACCGCATCCGTATCCAATCCAGGCAAATGTCCAACTATTCATAGGTGGACTGGGTGTCCGCCCGTCAAATTGTGGATCGGGTTGGATAAATGTTTCTGATAGTAAAGCCCATTTAGTAGATTAGTAAATTAGCAGGGAAATCGGTAGGTTGTTATTTGCTATACCCACAGCTATTAAGCGTCACATACCTAAATGTTAAACTTTTCTTTAGGCATCTACATAGTACATACTGGAGTGGAGAATCTGACTGATAAATATCTAACCACTTTCAAATTAATCAAAAAAAATCAAAATTTCAAACCCCATCTACTCTCTCTCGTGCATTTCGATCGATTATTTTGAACATTCATCGTCTAAGAAGATTTGGTAGCAAAGTGGGAGGGCAATTTGTGTTTTAGGTTTTGATTGTTTTATGGTAAAGAATGGCAGCAAAGCAAATGGAAGAAATACAAAGGAAATTAGGGTTATTAAATTACCCTAGAGCTAATGCTCCTTCTCAGTCTCTATTATTTGCTGGCATGGAGAGATATGCACTTCTTGAATGGCTTTTCTTTAGACTCTTAGGTGATAAATCACCATTTTCACAACAAAGTGCTTTAGGTGATGGTATGGACCGTGATGAAGAGACTGCTCGGATTCAATGTAAGATTTGTTATCCAATTAACAGTTCTGCACATGTTATGTTTAGTGTAATTCCGTCGTTGAAAGTACTCTATTTTGATGATGGCTTAATATTCTTTTAGATTTGGCAGAGATTGCAAAGTTTTTGGGGATCACAACTACAATTGATACAGAAGCTATCCAAGTGAGTTATTTTTTTAGTCCCACTTATTGACAGTCCCATTTCTTAAATTTGCTACAAATTAGCTGAGTTCCTGGTATATGATCGATTTCAATGATACGACCAAGATAGACCAGTGATATATCCATGTAGTATTATTCTCAAAATCACCATTAAGGTCATGATACCAACGAGTGATGTGTTGTATGTGTTGCAGGTTCATCTCACTCAAACTACTAGAGTGCCAATAGTATTATGATTCTGCCTATATTCACACCTCTGATGTCAATGTATCTTAGTTGGTTTCGTTTTAGTAATTACCAAGATACACCTTTTGACTTTCGGATTTTGTTAGATTTGCTTCAGATAAGCTGAATTCTTAGTGTAATGTAATCCCAATGTGAATGGTTAAATTGCATACAAGAAAGAGCGTAGATTGTTATCCCCACTATCAAGATTTGCTCTAGTTCGAAATCTTAAAAAAATGTTGCTTCCAGGATTTGAAGTTGACATGTTGTCATTCTCAGCAGGGAACATATTGTTAATTTTGTAGATTACGTTCATGTGAGAAGGTTAATTTGATTTATGATTCTTTGAATTTCTGAAGTGCTAATATTACCAATAATCAGGGAAGAGGTAGCTATGAAGATCGTGCTGAAATGCTTGGTGTGATTGTGGATCTTGTTGAGGCCAGCTGTTATGCTGATAACCCCGATTGGAGGTGAGATAGTTTTGTTATATAACATTATGTTTCTTGCTTAATCGTTTATGTTAGTTTATTGAAAGAAAGGGAATTTACCTGAGTGTTGTGATGAGTTTTCAAGAATTTAAGCATATTTTGAGCTGAGTTTTTGTTATATTCTTCCCACAGTATCGATGAGCAAGTGGCTAGGGACATACAGCTAGTAGATGCCATTGCCGAGAAGCAAGCTCAAATTTTCTCCGAAGAGTGCAAATTGTTCCCTGCAGATGTGCAGATTCAATCCATATTTCCGCTGTAAGTCCTTTGCCTTCATCTCCATTGTAATTACATGTCTGATAGTAGAATGTCAGACTGTGAGGAGTATAAAGATCCACAGTTGCAAATTAACAGGCGAGGTTGTATTTTTTTTCTTAATCAAGATAGACAATTAGTCACCCAGATTCTAGATGCACTATTATCGGTGCATAAATATGAATGTTTCATTAGAAAAGCTACTTCAAAATCAATGCACCTAGACCTCGTAGATATGATATTCAGTATGCACCTTCATATAATAGTATCCCACGTGTTTTTGCAATTCGTACCTCTATACTGTATCTTGGGTGACTATAGTGCGTGATCAGCAGTTTTTCACAGTCGTTGTATCTATCGTCCTGTGTCACGCATATATGTATGATAGCAGCCTGCTGTTACGAGGAGGTAACCCTCGTGATAGTTACTGTAAGGGCTCACCTTATAGCCTTGGATATGACATCTTAGATATGTATACATCCCAAGACAAAAATTAGATAATGAAAATATTTATATTATCTTTCTTGTTTTTTTTACATATCTATATTAAATTTAATTTGCTCCTTAGCCCCTCTAACAAATCAGAGATTTAATTTTTGGTCAGTGAGAAGTTCTTATTTTACCTTTTCTTGCTTCCTAAAAACCTGGAACCAGCCGTGGGTTTTTTGGTTTTGAAATGTGGAAGAAGGTTTGATCAACTTTGATCGTCATGGCTTCGAAGTGATTAATCACATGGAAAAAAAAACGTATATCAAGGGTACATTGTGTTTGTTTACTCTTTAGATGTTAGACATCCATGCTTATCCTTTTGGTAAACTGATACTGAACCGAAAATAGAGCCTTTTTGTCCCAAACAAGTTGGGGTAGGCTAGAGATGGAAGCCAAGATAGACCAAGAGGTCGGCATGCCTAGCTCTTTTCAGCAAGACCCATCGCAGGAGGGTATCGCCCCAAACGGTTATCTATGGCAGATTCTACGCCAGCTTGCCAGCCTCGACACAACCCACTCCTTTTCCCCTGATGGTATCGGTAAACTGATATCATCAGGGTCTAAATGAATATATAGTTAGGCATTGCTTTTGGACTTCCCGTATAACTCAATTTTATAATTTTTTATCTAAAGTCAGGTAGAGGAAGAGTACTGATTTTGGTTGAATTGTTTTTTCAATGTATGATAGGCCAACTTAATTCATTTTGAACTTTAGGGAGACTAATGTACATAACTGTTCCACTTAGTTCATAACTAATCTTGAACTAACCACACTAATCATATTTAGGTTGGATTGTTTTCAATGTATGATAGCTGACGCAGTAATCTTCATTTTTGGTACTTCATATACCCGTGTACACCAACAACTACACCAATCTTCATTTTCCCTTTTCTCCATCAATTTTAATCAATCTGGATAGGAACGTAACTTGGTTCATTTTACTCATAAACAACCACTTTGATTTCGGGTTCATTTGTAATTGGCTTTTCCTTGTTTTATCTGCTTAATGGAGACGTTGAACGAGTTTACAGGGAGCTCTGTTGTTCTCACGGTTCCAAGAAAATGAATTTGGTTATTTAGAGGGATTAAGTAGCAAATAAAATCAAATGCAGGGATATATAAACTAAAAAGATAAGAGAAAATAAGAAAAATATTTCTAATATACGGTATATTTTTTGTCTCGAGATGTGCACATACTAAGATTTTCATATCGAAGGGCTGTAAAGTGAGCCCTTACAATAGCTGTCACAGAAGGACTCTACATGATATGGTATATAGTTCTAAGCTATTTGGAGAAGACTTCTTGTTTTTTTCCCCTTCACATTTCTGGTTTTTCGATTTTAATCTACCATCAAAGTGGCAGGCACGGGAACCAACTACATGGCTAACCATTAATGAGTCCTAGGCTACAGATCCTGCTAAGGCATACAGATCTGTAGCCTGGACTCGTTAGTGGTTAGCCATGTAGTTGGCTCCCGTGCCTGCCACTTTAGTGGTAGATTAAAAAAATACGGCAATACACTGCCATTATCGATCTGTTATAGATGTCACTTAGGTTTAGTTATTACTTCTTCTATTGTTTCTGGAATCAAAGAATCCAGTCATTGTCTGGACTCTTTTCTATAGCATGGTGGTCGCACAGGTACTGCATCTTTGAGTTGCATATGCATCCCTATTGATAATCTAGGGCTACCATGCTTAACTAAAGACACTGTCTTACATCTCCACATCTGTCAATTAGAGTTGGGTATTTTGTGTGAAACTATAATTAAATGCAAAACTCAATAATATTGACATTTGCGTTCTATTTTCCATAATGAAGCCATGATCTGACACTTTAGCCGTCAGACTCTTTACTGAACTACTTCAACCATAGATATTACTCATATGCTTTCCGCTATGCCTGTATGCCCCTTTAGCATCTTGTATTTCCTTTCCATTATTAAGGATTAGTAAGAGGTGGGGGGAAATGTTCTTCGTTATAATTAGAATTACACTTCTCACTTTTTTTTTTCCTCTCCCGTCCTATAACTGTTTTGGTTTCTTCTGATAAAGAAAAAATCCTATTGATCAACAAAGTTTTTGGCAGATTTTTTTAACTCTGCTGGTAGGGGATGTTTTGCTTAAAATGCATTAACTGCTTTTCCCTGGTTTAAAGAAGTAATAACTAGTTAACTACCTGGTATTTAATCAAAGTTCATTTCCAGGCCTGATATTTCTGAACTGGAGTTAAAGCTGTCGGAGCATTCAAAGAAGCTGTTGAGTCTACAACAGATGGTTGATGATTTGGCATCAAAGGTTAATCTAGTCTCTAGGATTCTTGACTATAAAAGCAAATAGATAGCTGTTTCTTCCTTATCTTCGTTTCCCATTTGTTTGTGTTTTTTATTTTTCACTCAAAGCTTCATAGAAACGATCATATTGTTTTGTTCATCTAATTAAAGCTCTTATCTTGATTGATGTTTTTCAAATCCTAAGTCTCTATGTTTCGTGTCTGTCTTACAGCATAGATGCTTTGGCATGTTACCCTAGTTGCTTAGTGTGTCTATCCATCTAGTGAATATTCGTTTTCACTTTTCATCCTATTTTGGTTCTCTTGTCTCTGGGATAACTTTGTTGTCTTCCAGTGTTTATCAGTCTTAATTTCCGTCTATCTTGACTGTCTCAAAGATATGAATGGTTTTTATCTTCAGCATGCATACAACCCAGATGAGGAGTATGCAGAAACGGAAACACAGTTGCGGGGACAACTGGAGTCTTTTCTGGAAACTGCAAAATCTTTCAATTTGATTTACAACAAGGTACTAGCATGCTCTTCCTTATGTTAAGTTCCCTTGTATCAGTATAAGATAAAGTTGCTGTTACAATATGGAAGACTACTTGTGAAGTCATTGTATTGAATCTGGGGATCATCTTTATATTCCCATCTAATTCAATACCATTCTTTTGGTGCATAAGATTCCAGTTTTTCATTGAGTTACTTACTGTGTACTAGTTCAGGATAAGTTTTAACTATTCTAGGTCATAGGTTCATTCTACAGCTGTGGTTTACTAGCAAAAAACTGAATATTTCGTCTAGGTTTGCTTAGTGTATTAATATTGATACTCTTCTGCCTTTGTAGGAGATTCGTCCATGGACACACATGATGGAAGTACCTCAGTTGCATGGATTTGGGCCAGCTGCCAATCGCTTGTTGGAAGCTTATAAAATGCTATTAAAGGTATGTTTTAGTTAGTGCCAAAAGATTTCCTTTTTTCTTATTCTGCTCTAATATATAATTAGTCTTCAACTCAGGAATGCTGGATATAGGAGCATTTCTTATTTGCTGATATAAATATAATAACTAGGCGAATTATTCCTCCGATTCTGTTGGTATTATAATTGACACTTTTCCGAGTCACTCTGGATGGACAATCAGATCATTAAACCTTCTGTTACGGATCTTGGATGAATAATATTAATCACAAAATACAGTAGTAAAATCAATTATTAACTGGATTGGAATGTCAAAGTTCTGAAGTGTACATGAAAGTACACTGTGCTTTGGTTCCTTGCCTTAGAGAAACTTGTTGCGCCTGTTTGAAAGTATTGATATTTTGTATTTCGATAAAAACAAAGTATCTCTGTAAGAATTGAAGATGGTTTTCATTGATTGTACAGTTCCTTTGGAACCTGAGGAATCTTCGAGATTCACATGCTGCAGTTGCTGTCGGATCATCTGAAGGAACAAAGAATGAGCCATCTTCCACTTCCATCACAAGAATCATTGCAGAGTGCGAGTCGGCATTAACATTTTTGAATCATGATCTTGGGGTCCTATCAGCTTCTGTTTCTCGGGAACTTGGTGAGGAGGTTCCAACACATTGAATGGAGAAGACATAATGGTCTGTCATGTAGACTCAATCGCAAAGTTGTATTTGTTTGTCATGTTATTGGTTGTGTATAATGTAGACTTGGTTGCCTTAACACCACTAATCAATGGTATTATGAAACTGTTTTACCCATTGCTCTTGTTTGTAACTGATGTTAATGGATCACCAGATTTGGAACCCTCACTTTCTGTCTAGAAGGACCGGTAACTGTAGAGTAGAGATGTCGCATGTGTTAGTTCTTCATTTTTATAAAACAAGGGTTAAACAATTATTAAAAATGATTATATAGGTGATACTGTCAACAATCCGTTGTAGTCTAGGCGGTCAGGATACTCGGCTCTCACCCGAGAGACCCGGGTTCAAGTCCCGGCAACGGAATTTTTTTCGGAACTTTTTTTGCTGTACTTTTGTATGGGTGAATGGCGGGGCAATTCTCCTTTGGCAGGAAGAAACACCAGTTGCCTTGCCCGGCTCGTCACTTCTCTGCCAGAGGAGAACTGCACTGTCATTCTTCTCTGTTCTTTCTCTACCCATACACTTATCACCAAGCCACCAAGTTGTCTTTGCATAGAAGAATGGATCAGCAAGGCTTACTATAACCAAACTCATACTCTTTTTTTCCATCCTTCTTCCGTTTTTGTTTTTGTTTTTCTTGGTGAAGTAAACAATCCTGTGAAATGATTAATTGTATGGGTGAATGGCAGGGCAATTCTCCTTTGGCAGAAAGAAACAAGCAAGGAACAAACACCAGTTGCCTGGCTTGTCACTTCTCTGCCAGAGGAGAACTGCACTGTCATTCTTATCTTTTCTTTCTCTACCCAAACACTTTTGCCACCCCTCCTTGTTGTTTTTTCGTGTTTGAGTAATCACTTAAATGCAAAACCATTCTATTTATATCGACATGATTCGCATTTCTAATTCGGATATGCCATGAACCAAAGAAGTAGCATATGCTAAGCAAAATTCTTCAAGAGTTAGCCTTTTGCATTTGGATATGCCATGTGAATTCTTACTTTAACCACTTCAAGTAGCTAGCATAACTTTTTATCTACATCTTCAGGACTTCTTTTCAGTGACTTAACAGAGCTCATGTCTATTTAACATTCAACAGAAGTTATACTTCAACTGTTTTTTGTTTATGTCCAAATCTTCAAAATACCATTTGTATCTCTAATATTGCATGTCTGTATTATCAAGACTACTTATATTTATGCTTATACCCGAGAGTTTAATACATTACATGAAAAGTGCATGTCCTTAAGTGCCAAACGAGTATCTACATACTTAATTTGATAATACTCCGGTTTTCCGCAGAAAAGAATCTACTAATAATTTTGTTCGAATGTACAAGAAAACAAGAACAAACGATGAAAGATAAGAATAATAGAGAAAATGGATGACAGGGTGCTACAGACCTTCACAATCCAAAAATGACAAAGACGGTACTACTATAGAACATTCCCTAGGATCTTCCATTCTTGTGGTTCAATCTTTTTCTTCTGAAAAGTTTCAGTACTTCTTTGTAAAAGTTGGTATCAAATCTATGTGATTTTCTGTTATAAAGCAGGGCCAAACGGCTCTTCTGATTGGCTCTTCCTTTGTATATGAATCCTTTTTCATCTAGAACTTTTTTTTGTCAGAGCTCGTATGTAGGAGGACCACAGTGTTCTATGGACAAATTCAAAAAAGCGGAAAAGTAAAAGGAAAAGCTTACAGTCTAGATTGTAAGTTTAGGAGAGAAAAAATCACTCGAGTAG
The DNA here is from genome assembly GCA_023531105.1 of Papaver atlanticum. Classification (NCBI taxonomy): domain Eukaryota; kingdom Viridiplantae; phylum Streptophyta; class Magnoliopsida; order Ranunculales; family Papaveraceae; genus Papaver; species Papaver atlanticum. The sequence continues at coordinate 977,662 of JAJJMB010017645.1, forward strand.
GCACAACAAATAACTGTTTCTTTCATCAACGATATTAACGGAGAGAAACATATGTCAACTGTAAATAAACACGTATTTGTTCTACACTTCTACTAATCTCTCCATTTGTGCGAATGTGCTCTAAGTCGTCCGCTCATGAACTCACTACAGAATGGCATTGCGTTGGTGACTCTGGGAGGAATAAAACTTGGAATAATTTACAAGATACCATGCCATCAGATATACCAAAGAATTTGAAATCTATAAGAGTATAAATACAAGGGTTTCGAGGTTATGTTTCCCATGGTCATCATCGAGCTACAAGTGAATTACAGGGCAAATACCCCTTTGTCAGTCGGATTACTCTTTTTTATCATCATGGAGTGAGCTCACTGCCAAAGGAGATTTGCTCAGCAATTCTAATTGTAGTAACTTCAACTTTAAAATGCATATACATGTTCCAAGAGCATAATCAGTAGGCAAATGCTAAAGCACTTCCACTTTGGTTAGTCTTCTTGTGGATTTCTTTCGACATATATGCATCAATGCATGCATGTTCGCAGAGTATATTTATCTGGTAACACCGTAAAAAAGTGATAAACATGAGAGAAAAAATGGAGCGGCCGAGAAAAAAAATGCAGCCTTGTTTTAGTTTTATCTTTCTATAATCGTGAAAATTGTATGCAACTTCTATACTATAACCCCCTAAATGATAACAACCTAAGGGTCACTACAACTCAATTGCATGAACAAATTGGAGTCATTGATTTGAAAATTGATATTCTTCTCACTATGATGGATTCAGGAGCAAAAGCAGGAATTGGACTAACTCTTTGTGATCAAATAGGAACCATCAAAGAAGCTAGAGGATTTCATGCCGATTGCACAACCAGAGAACAATTAGAGAGACTTGCAGCGGATGCGGCTTTCCAATGGGCAATAGAATGCAGTGAGCACTATTAGGGCTGAACATGGTTTCGGTTTTCCGTCGGAACCGGACCTAACCAGACCGATTAGGAAGAAACCGAACCGAACCATTTACTAATGGATTGGTTATGGTAAAAAAAATTGAAAACCGATATTACTGGTTCGGTTTTGGTTTGACCCCAAAACCGAACCAAAAAACCAATGGAAAACCGGTTATGTTCAACCGTTAGATTAAAACCTAAGATTTAATCTGCACCCTTCGTTTTTCTTAACCCTAGTACTAGATATCATCGACCAATTTCTTAACCTCACTTCAGTTCTCTATTTTTTTTTCTTCGCCTCCTTCTTCAGTTCACATAAGAGAACTATCTTTTTTGAATTTGTAATGTTTATGTTTTGAACCGTGCTTCTAAACTTGAAATATGAACTATGCTTGTGTTAATTACATTCTGCAGGTAGGTTAAAATTCTACTGTGATTTTTTTTTTAAAGATTTGAATTGTCAATTTCAGAAAACTGACATACAGTCGGTTTTCCATTAACCCAATGGAACAACCGAAACCGGCTAAAACCATTAAGAAACCGAACCAATGGTTAATGGTTCGGTGATGGTAATATTTTTTAGAAACCGATAGTATTGGTATTGGTTTGGTTTGGCTGGAAACCGAGCCGAAACCGACCATGAACAGCCCTAGGCACTATATCAATTTCAGAAGTGATTCTGAGCCTACTCTTGGGCTGCTGATAAGAAAGTATGCTGAAGCAAAAGAGTCGAGATATAAGAAGAGTGCAAAAAATGACAATATAGCTAAATTAGACATAAACTTTAAATTCCGAGCTTTTACTCTTGTTTTAAGAAGTAATGTAATGTGGGCAGCTAAAATTTCAGTTTTTTGTAACAAGTATATTATCAAGCATTGTTGGAATGAGGATAGCTTACGGGACATCCTAAACTGCCTAAATATCCAAACATGGAATGAAGATGTAACAGTGTACCAGAACTCTCCTTATAGAGAGTTTGGTCCTTTCTTATCAATGCAATGAGGGAAACCTCTTTTTCGGGAAAAAAAAAAAACTATTTGAAAAGAAATTGGATGGTTAACATGAGAAAGTATTATTACTATCTTTTTAAATTTTTTGACAATAAGTATTGGTCTTTAGATTGGTTTTATTACTAAACAATGCAATAACCATATTTGTATGGATATATAACACGGAAAATATCGATTTTACATAATATGTTTGGTCTTCAAATTTTCTAGTTTCTCATATGTAAGTGTAAACTTTATAATTCATGTGATATTTTTTTCATTTCAAAGTATAAAATACTACATATGTTTTGTAATTGTATTTGAATAATACTTTATTTTCTAGTTATTAATTAGTTTATCCAGTTTATTAACTGGAATAAACGTAAAAGTCCTACCGTCATGAGAGGGGCGTTTGGCATTGACTAAGGTGAAGGAAAATAATGCTTGCATATCAACACTTCTCTGCTTCATTGGTTTGAAGATCAAACTTACAATCAGATTCGTTCTTCACCTGGATTTACTCACTCCTTGTTTGTAACTAGGGAAACACAATTGGAGTTTCTTTTCGCTTCTCCAAGATAGAGGTTTTGTCTGAAATTTCTGAAGCTTTATTTTATTCCCCACCTTCACTGCTACACCCCCAAAATCGACCAATGGATACAACCCCACCTCCCCTCCAAGAAATACAGTTATTGCACCACCTGAAAAGGTATTAACACCACCTCTGCCACACTCTTCTTCTTCTGAAAAGAAGCTTGGAAAAACATAACCAAAAGAAAAACCTTTACATGAAGAAGGTTTGACTTCAGAAATCCACAAAGAAGAAGATAAAAAGAAAGAGATCTCTACAACTTCCTCACAAACCTTTTACTTCACTAAATCATCTTCGAACAATGATATCCCCCATCTAAAAAAATCAAAGCTTCCATCAAAACTTTTCACAAAAGCACCCTCCACACGATCATACCCATAAAGGAAAAAACAACTCAGCCACGTCAAAAGAACCCACTTCAATCAATCATCAATCAGCTCTATTCCAACAGAAAAGAGATCTCGCTACTCCTATTTTCCAAATAACTGAAAGGATGCAGAATCTTATGCAAACCCACAATGAACATTCTCTGGTGTTAAAAGTCCTAGGAGGAAGCATCGAGTTTTATCAATTGAAAAAAGCACTTTCTATCATGTTGTTCCATATCAGTTTTCACCATATGGAAACTAGTTCAACCATGCAAGTTTTCCAAATTCCATGGAATACCAAAGAGACAAAGATTTCATACTTGAAAACCAACCATGGATTGCTGCAAATCAGGTATATTATTATTCGAAGATTGAAACCTCTTTTCAAGATTCCCAGAAAACTTTTTTAAATATGCTCCTTTATGGTTGCAAATTTTAAATCTTCCACGTTACTTAACTGATGAGACAACCATTCATGAGCTTATTGAAAAGTCAGAGATCAGGAACTGTTCTTCAGATAAATCTAATTGGATCCCCCCTCGAGTCTATGTCATGATAGATCTCAACAAACCTTTCATTCCAGGATTTATGTTAAGTATCGGAGAAGGTATGTGGATACAATTCTCTTATGAAAACATTCATTTACTATGTTTTCTATGTGGATTCCCAGGACATGTCTTCAAGGATTGTACTAACTTCCTGGGAATGGAACAATCTATGAAAATAGTAAGTTCTCAAACTATCCCTATGGAAAACTTAATGCAAAGATGAAAGCATCTTTTACAAAGACACAAAGGATTAACTACATGCAAGGAGATTAGAGGACAAGCTTCTTTTCTGGTGAAGCATCAACAACGCAGATAAATAACATGTAAGCAGATGAACAAGACCAACAATCCAACCATCGTCAACATCAGCAGAAGGAAAAACCTCTTACACCAGAAGAACAGGGAAGAACAAAGTTTTTTCAGGAGACTGAGCAGAACTTGAGTAGGGTTAACGATCCATCTGGCCCAAAACCGTTCCCAACTCGGCTATTAAGAGAGATGACTCGTCGAGGGTTGGCTTGGAACTCAGTCACGCCTCAGACAAAGACTGACAAATCCACTGCTACAAACCAGCCTCTACAGCCGCAAAAGCAAATCTTCGAAGAACATGCCCATGCAAAAGCTCCTGAACAAATACCTGATAGCAACAAAAATGTCGAGAAAAGATCTACCCAGCTGGGACCACTAGAAGCCACCTCTCCCTTTCCACCTTGGATTACAAGTAGATTTGTTACACATGTGGTAGAATACATAAGCAAGCCTACTCAGCTTTAGGCCTCTAACAAAGGAAAAGGAAAAGCCCAACAAATGGAAGACCAAACGGACGGGTCCGGGTCTACGGGTCAACACTCCGGTTCATTTGATACAGGTGTATCCCTACTCCTCTTAGGAACTTAGTAAACCTCAAGCTACGTTGAGGGAAGAATCCTAAATTAGGGAGGAAACCTTATTTGGGCAGAATTCCTAGTTAGGGAGAGTTTTGTTTTAGGCAACACTCTTAGTTTAGTAAATAAATTCCTAATAGAAGACCTTGTCGGCTGAGTACGATGAAAGTCTATAAATATGGAGGTTTTGTTGTTAACTAAACAGGCCTAGAGAAAACTTGTAGACAAATACCTGAGTTATTATCAAAGGCAAGCTTTAGCAAATAGTTTAGGGTTAACTACTTTTTAGAGAGACTGTGAGCATAACAAAGAGAGAATTGTAAAGTATGAAATACCATTAGGTCCTAGAAATAATATATTAGAGAGAGTTTGGTCCAGTTGACCTAGTCAACTGTCTGTTTGGTCCTTTTTGGAAAAATATATTATAGTTTGGTCCTAGGATGGCGTCATGGATGATGTAATTACCACTAGGTAATGGCAGAATTACCCTTTTGGGATCATATATATAGAAAAAGTCAATAGAAAATATCTTATTTCAGATTTACTTTCTCTCTCCTCATGTTTCAGATCTAGTTTCTCTCTCCATTTTTTTTCTTCTGTTGATGCTCATGAAAACGATGAAGAAGGATGATAATCTTTTGGTTTTTTATTCTATGTAGCTACTGTTGATGTTGATATTTTTGTGTTTCTTCGTCATTTGTTGTTGCTGCTGCTGCTGTTGAGGAAGATGGAGATGATGAAGACGACGATGATTTTGTGTTTCTTTCTTCTCTGCTGCTGCTGCTTCTGTTGAAGATGATGTAGACCATGAATATGATGAAGACTATGAAGATTTTTATGTTATTTGGATGTATTTTTTTTATTTTGATGTTGAAGATCTTGATCTTTGATTTTGCTGCTCGTGTTAAAGATGAAGTTCTGTTACTGTTAAAGACGATGATGTTTGTTGCTGTTGTTGAAGATGACGAAGATGATGCTACTGCAGTTCATTCCAGAAATGAACTCTGGTTTATATAGGTTTTTATCAGGAGTTCATTCCAAAAATGAACTCTGGTTTATATAGGTTTTTATCATAAGTTCATTCCAGAAACGAACTCTGGTTTATATAGGTTTTTATCAGGAGTTCATTTATGGAATGAACTCTGGTTTATATAAGTTTTTATCAGGAGTTCATTTCTGGAATGAACTCTGGTTTATATAGGTTTTACCAGGAGTTCATTTATGGAATGAACTCTGGTTTATATAGGTTTTTATCAGGAGTTCATTTCTGGAATGAACTCTGGTTTATATAGGTTTTTATCAGGAGTTCATTTCTGGAATGAACTCTGGTTTATATAGGTTTTCTGAAAAATTAAGTAGAAATTAACAGGAGTTCATTTGACGAATGAACTGCTACAAAAAATAAGTTGGAATTAACAAGGAAAGGTACTTTGGACCATTATTTTAAATAATTATGGACCAAACAGTAAAAGGGTTTTCCCAAAGGACCAAACAAACATGGGACCACCTAAAAAAGGACCAAACAATTATTTTCCCAATTGTAAATCGTTTTCTTGTTCATAATCTAGAGAAGATATATTTCTTCGAATTACTACTTGTATTCTGTTTTCTAAGTTTTTATCTATTATTATTCTGAATTCCGCCTCTATAATGATAGTTACCAATGTATATAGATCATACGTATCAAGTTGGTATCAGAGCAAGGTTAGTTTCTAAGGTAAATCCTGTCGTTTATGGTTTCACTATATCTCTCTACATAAAGCTTGGTGAGGTACTCGAGAAGCTAGAATACGTTAGGAGAACAAGGGGATCAAGGATGACGAAGTCATATGATGAACCTAAGCAAAGTGAACCACAAACTATGGAAGAAAAGGTGGATACAGTACAAACAAACATGAAGTCGATTCCAACCACCCTTGAAGAATTGACTGAATGTATTCGTTCTCATACACCCAAGATGGAGACGAAGAAAAAAAATTACACCTTCACCTGAAGCTTCGGAAGAAGAGGACGAGGAAGAGGAAGAAGAAGAAAAACAAGATGAGGACGAAGAAAAGCGAGTTTCTTAAAAGTCCAACATCAACTAAACTTCAAAGTAAGAATCTGAAAATTGATTTTCATGTTGATATTCCACTTTACGATGGGAGTGTGGATGTAGAAAAATTGGATGATTGGATTGAACGTCTAGAGACGTATTTTTCTTTCTTTGAATATGGTTCAAAGGAAAAGATTGCTTTCGCGGCATTGAAGCTACAAAAGCATGCTCTAACCTGTGGAAAGCTTATCAAAGACAAAACCTAGGTAAGGGAGTATTGTCGTGGAAAAGATTCAAGGAAGTTTTAAGGAAACAGTTGTGTCCGGTTGGCTACCTTGAGGAGAGATGGTTCAAGTGGTACAACTTGAAGCAGTCATACACCAAACCGTGCAAGAATATACTTCGGAATTTCAAAATCAAGCTATGTTTTTGGATTTTGACTTGGAAGATTATGCTATATATATGAAGTATATTTTTGGGTTCCATGAGTATATACGGAAGGAGTTGAAGATGTTTTCGATGGATACTCTCTCCGAAGAAAGCATAAAAGCTAATACCATCGAAGGCAGGCTTAAAAAATATGATTCAAAGGGAACTATTAAGGGAAAATCTGGAGGTACCACTGTGAAAGGAGGTGAAAGGAGCAAAGAAGAAGGGAAGTCTAGTGACAAGGAAGGTTTAACTTGCACCCATTGCAAGCAAACAGGTCACGTTATCGACAAGTGTTGGTTAAAGAACCCTCATCTAAATCCCAAAGGGTTGTAAAGGAAAAAAGCCAAGAAGGCAGCACTAGTCGCTCAAACTCCAAAAGAAGTCCATGGACTAACGGAACCAATTCAAAGCCCTCTCTTATGACAGGGGCAAAAGAAAGAACTTCCAAAGATGATCTTAGGGAGCGACTCTTTATAGTGAAGATGCAATTCAAAACATCACTAGTTGATGTTGTTATTGACCCGGGAAGTCAGAAGAATTTACTTTCAAATCCTTTGGTGCAGAAGTTAGGATTGAAGACTTTCAAACATCCAAAACCATACCCTTTGGGATGGCTTCAAAAAGAAGGGGGCTTACAAGTTATATAGCAGTGCACGTTCAAATTTACTCTAGATGAGTCATACATTGACGAAGTTACATGCGACATAGTTCCTTTGGATGTCTGTCAGGTAGTACTAGGTAGTCCTTACCTATGGGATAGAGATGCAACTCTACATAGGAGGGAACTAAAGTATATCTTCACCAAAGATGAAGAAAGTTTTGTGATTCAGGCTATAGATTCTCCTCTTGAGGGAGCAAGCTTGATCACAACCACTCAGGCTAAGCGGTTGGTGAATGCTAGCACAAAGTTCATTCTCCTTGTGATCCGTTCTCTTGAGGAGAAGTCGAGTAAAGTTTGTTTGTCAGCCTTGACTGCAAAACAAGAAGGCGACCTAGAAAGGTTGAAGTTAAAATACAAGGATTTATTTTCTGATGTCAAGGGGTTACCGCCAAAGAGGGGTGTGGATCATGAAATTATGTTGACCAGAGAGAGTTCTCTTCCTAATGTAGGTCTTTATCGCACGTTTGTATAGGAATCTGATGAGATCAAGAAACAAGTCTAGGAACTTCTAGAATCAGGAATGATAGTGCCAAGTGCTTCACCTTGTGGATCAGCGGTATTGTTGGTACCAAAGAAAGATGGAGGATGGCGTATGTGTATTGATTATAGAACAAGATCATTATCAAGAATCGTTACCCTCTACCTAGGATAGGCGACATGATAGATCAGTTGGAAAAAGCTCGAGTCTTTACAAAGTTAGATTTCAAATATGGATACCACCAAGTGAGATTCCAAGAAGATGATACATGGAAGACTGCTTTCAAAACCAAAAAAGGCTTCTTTGAATGGTTGGTGATGCCTTTTGGTTTCTGTAACGCTCTAGCGAAGTTTATGCGTTTGATGAATGATTTGTTACGACCTTTTATAGAAGATTTTGTGATTGTTTACTTGGATGATATCCTAGTATACAACATAACTTGGGAAGAGCATCTCGTTCACGTTGACAAGGTGTTTAAAATGTTACATGAAGGCCAGCTGAAGTTGAATGGAAAGAAGTGTGAGTTTGTAAAGGAAGAGTTGGTGTATCTCGGATTCATTGTTGCTGGTGGACAACGGAATATTGATCCAAGGAAGGTTGAAGTGATCACTAAGTGGCCTAGACCTGTTACTGTAACTGAAATCAGGAGTTTCTTAGGGGATTGCACATACTTGCGTAAGTTTATCCGGTATTTTTCGACTATTGCAGGACCATTACATGGTTTGACGGGAGCTAAGGAAAAGTTTGAATGGCAGCAAACCCATGAAGACGCTTTTCAGTTACTAAAAAGGAAGATTTCAGAAGCACCGGTGTTGGCATTTCCTAACTCACAACGTACTTTTGAAGTTGAGACCTACGCTTCTAACTATGCAATGGGAGGAGTGTTGTTGCAAGATGGTAAACCAGTAAAGTACCATTCAGAATTGTTTTTAGGTGCTATTAAGAACTACGCACCTTATGACAAAGAATTTTATGCTTTATATCAATGTAGATCAAGCATTGGCGAATGTATCTCTTAGGTAAAGAAGTAATGGTGCATTCAGATCACAAACCATTGGAGTATCTACACGCACAGAAGAAACTACAACAAGCCCGACACATTAAGTGGATGTATTATTTGATGAGTTTCAACATTCTCATTAAGTACAAGAAGGGAGTAACAAACAAGTTAGCAGATATGTTGTCTCGTCCACCAATCCGAGCATTAATGGTGACCAAGAGAATTCAGCCGATTGTTCCTCAAGAGTATGCAGAGTCATACACATATAGCAAAGACTTCAATAAGGTGTAAAGAGTGGTTTGAAAGGCGAGTTTGAACTCCAAGATGGATTGTTATACAAGGGTTAGTTACTTTGCATTCCAGAAGATAGAGATTGTTTATAATGGTTGAGAGAGGAACACACAACCCGAGTTGCTGGACACTTTGGGATGAATAATACTTTTCTTAACCTTCGTCGTTATGTCTTTTGGACAAAGATGCAAGATGATGTGTCTAAGTTAGTTAGAGGGTGTAAGTTTATGTAGCACATCTAAACCTTCCAACAAAAAACGTGGGTTATATCTACCATTACTAGTACCATCATGGCCTTGGGAGAGTATTTCTATGGATTTTCTTGGTGATTTACCAAAGACCAAGTCTGGTCATGATTATTTGTTCGTTGTGGTCGACCGATTCAACAAGATGATAACATTAATTTCATGTACAAAGACGATAACGGGAGTCGGTGCAGCAAAGCTCTTCTTTGAGCATGTGTGGAAGCATTTTGGTTTACCTACTTAGATTATTTATGATAGGGATAGTCAATTCCTTAGTCATTTTTGGTATTCTTTATGGAAGATGATGGACACTAGGTTGAAGAAGAGTACATCTTTTCATCTGCAGACAGACTGACAGACAGAAGTGGCAAACAAGACTATGGTTCACATGTTAAGGGGATATAATTCCAAGCATCCTAAAACTTGGGATGAGAGTTTACCATATCTACAGTTTTCTTTCAATAGAGTTTTACGGGAAAATCTCCTTTTGAGACATGCTATGGTTACTTACCACCTAGCCCTTTCGATCTAGTATTTTCTAGCGACACCTCAATGGGGGAGGGGGGGGGGGGGGGGGG
>JAJJMB010017645.1:987809-998550 GCA_023531105.1 Papaver atlanticum
GGAGGAAGAAAGTGAATGACATAAGACACAGAGTTTCTTGGAGAAGATATCTTAGATTCACGCAACTGTTGAAGCACAATTAAAGAAGTCACAAGCCAAATACAAAGCAAAACATGACAAGCATCTTGCGTCTTGTAATTTCGATATTGGTGACTTGGTATGGTTAAAATTAGGTAAGGAACGACTGAAGGGGGAAGGTAAGACGTGAGAGGAACCACTCAAGGAAGACTGCATATTGGAGCGAAGAGTGACCAAAACACGACAAGGGGAGAAATAAACTTTTCTAATTAGATGTAAAGGTCAAGTAACCAGCATGGCCAAGTGGTTTAACAAGGAAAAAGGGACTTTTGAGTTCCCTAACCTTCATTTTTAACTTTCACAGGAGTTAAATTTCTTAAAAGGGGGACCCATGATAAAGGTGTATCCCTACTCCTCTTAGGAACTTAGTAAACCTAAAGCTACGTTGAGGGAAGAATCCTGAATTAGGGAGGAAACCATATTTGGGCAGAATTTCTAGTTAGGAAGAGTTTTGCTTTAGGCAACACTCTTAGTTTAGGAAATAAATTCCTAATAGAGGACCTTATCGGCTGAGTACGATGAAAGTATATAAATAGGGAGGTTTTGTTGTTAACTATGAAAAAGCGGGGGTCTAACAACCACACTCAATATTTCGTTCGGCAATCTGAATAGACAAACTCCAATATACTTTCAAGAGAATCAACTAGACAGTCAGACTCAATCTATAGAAAAGTATATCAAAGAGTTTATATCTTTGTTTCACAATGTAATCAGCAAATCAAACAGATAGAAATCCACGAGCCTGATTATTATGTGAAACAACTTGAACAGTACCAAAGACCAATGTTCAAGTGTCAATCAATATAATCAATAACCAAAGGTTGGATTCACAATTGATTGATCTAAACGCACAACCTATGATATTTCTATTATATAACAAAATATAATGCGGAAAAAAAATAACACAGACACCATAATTTTGTTAACGAGGAAAACCGCAAATGCAGAAAAACCCCTGGACCTAGTCCAGCTTTGAACACCACACTGTATTAAGCCGCTACAGACACTAGCCTACTACCAATGAACTTCGGACTGGAATGTAGTTGAGCCCTAATCAATCTCACATTGATCAAGGTACAGTTGCGCTCCTTACGTCTCTGAACCCCAACAGGATTCTACGCACTTGATTCCTTTAGCTGATCTCACCCACAACTAAGAGTTGCTACGACCCAAAGTCGAAGACTTGATAAACAGATCTGTCTCACACAGAAAAGTCTATTGGAATAGATAAATCTGTCTCCCACAGAAATACCAATGAGTTTTGTTCCGTATTTTGATAAATCAAGGTGCACAGGAACCAATTGATAAACCGGACTTATATTCCCGAAGAACAGCCTAGTATTATCAATCACCTCACAATAATCTTAATCGTATGGTAGAGAAACAAGATATTGTGGAATCACAAACGATGAGACGAAGATGTTTGTGACTACTTTTTATCTTGCCTATCTGAGAATCAATCTCGAGCAAATCTTAGAGAAGATAGTTTTGAATACGATAGAACAGGGTAAGATCAGAACACACAACTACGTAGAATATAGTTGGGTCTGGCTTCATAATCCCAATGAAGTCTTTAAGTCGTTAACCTACCGGGTTTCGTGAAAAACCTAAGGTTAAAGGAGAATCGACTCTAGTCGCAACTAGTATCACATATAAGGTGTGGGGATTAGGTCTCCCAGTTGCTAGAGTTCTCCTTTATATAGTTTTCAAATCAGGGTTTGCAATCAATTTTACCTTGGTAACAAAGAATTTAATATTCACCGTTAAATGAAAACCCGATTAGATTCAAGCTAATATATTTCAACCGTTAGATCGAACTTAGCTTGTTATACACAAATTAAATGTACCTTCATTTAGGTTTGAGTAACCGTACCTAAACATGTACACTCGGTCGGCTCAACAGTAGTTAACCGAAGTTAGCTATATGAATACTCTAATATCAACCTTATTCATCTTAACCACAACAAGTTCAAATGACTCAAATGAAACTAGTTATAGAGTTATTCAATTGCTATATTCTCATAGCAAAACCGGTTTGATTCACTCGAATCAATTCATGAACATTATAGCCACGGTTTGCAAAGAATGCATTCCTTATTATATAAATGTATTAGTTCATGAACAAACCGATTTTATAACTTTAACCACTCAAGTATGCAAACGGGTACGCATACTTAAAGTAGCCGGTCTGAGTTTGGGTTATCCAGTATGCAAATGGGTACGCATACTTCCAAACACGGTAGAAAATTACGGACCCAAACCCTTCGCCAGTATGCGTACGGGTATGTGTACTTAGGTACTCGGAATTTCACAACTAACAAGTACGCATACGGGTATGCATACTATAGTTCCGGTCATGGATCACATACATGCAAGAATGTATATTATGTTTATAATCTAATGATGGTTAAGTGTTCTACACTCTATTTCAATCATTGAAATTTTCTTAGAGGATTACAATAGCTTTTTTCACGAACTATTAGCATCAAAGAAATTTTCAAGTTATTGAAATAATCATAACGAAACATTCCAAGTCTATATCAAATGATTGTATCACAAAAACCATGTAAGATGTTGCTCGACAATTTTCACATGATCATCTTTTGACTTTCGTTAAGAATATAAGATGAACTTGGTTGAAACGAAAGCTTACCAACATATATTTCGAGAAATATGTAAGCGAGTTAATCTCAGATCGAAATCTCAAATGTGTATAATCGAATACTATAGAGTAATGCGACTTTTGTCTCAATATAGGAGATAGAGTATAACTAGACTTTCCAAGTGATAGATTAGTTTTAGTCTCCACATACCTTTTGTTGATGAAGTTCCACAAGCTCTCCTTAGTAGTTCTTCGTCTTCAATTGATGAACGCTGTGAAGGCTAATTCTCAACTACACAATCTATCCTAGTCCGAGACATCACTATAAGTAGACTAGAAATCAAGACTTATAGTTTTTGTCACTAACATTGACAAACAAGCTTGAGATAGCAACGCTTGCGAGTTCGATCGAGAAGTGCTCTAACAATCTCCCCCTTTTTCAATTTTAGTGACAAAACTATCAATACATATGGATTACAAAATAAATAAACTTTGTAGCTTCTAATCCAAATGCTTGATCTTCTTAGTTTTTCAATATTACTCGAAATCTTCGTCACTTCCAAGTACTCCAATGGTTCTAAATGTGTTCAAGTCAGTATCATAGTTGTTGAAGATTCGTAGCTATAAAAACAGTTGCTCTCAATCATTGTTATACAGTGTCATAGTATTATTACACGACATCAAAGTCCAATTGTATCACAACTTTGACAACAATACTATGGTGATATGTATCACTCCCCCTTAGTCAATACTTCATCTCACATGAAAACCACTCCCCCTTACATAATGATCCGTAAACCATATGTATTTGTAGTGTGAACTACACATTAATTCTCCCCCTTTTTGTCAATATAAATTGGCAAAGATACGAAAACTAGTGGGATCCTCATGAAATTTTCATAGAGATACTTCATGACCAAAACAAAACAACATACCAACTTGTTTCGATGATTTCACATAGTCGAAACTTAGTGTATTCATCAAGGAGTTTATAAAGATACATGAAAACTCCTACAATATTCCACAGCCGTACTCCCCACAAAGATTTGGCAATTAAGCACAAGTACAAATAAGAACTCCACCCCATAAAATGTCATTCCCGAAAGAACAACAAGAGCGACCTTGCTTTTACAAGAAAAGAAGGATTTCTTTGGACATTAACAAATCACATGAAACATGAATTTGTATCCAGAAACTCAATTAAATTAACCACAAGAGAAAATGATCAATTCAATTGGTCATGCTCAACATAAGAGAACTTACGGAGCCGCACAGTACATACACAAAGATGTGGATCAGGGAAAGACCAATACTGCAGAATAATCAAATATTTCATTCTATTTTTCATCACTATTTGCACAATGACATGTAATAGAATTAATCCTTGAAAACAAAAGTTTATCTTCCATCAATATTTGCATAATGACATAATAGGCTTAACTTTTGTAGTCAAAAGTTCATTCTATCTTTTATCAATATTTTCATATCGACATATAATAGAGTTAACTTTTGAGCACATATGGGACAGTCAAGGTTCACGGACGTAAACAACATATCCCATAAAAATTTGCAATATATAAAACCATAAAGATTAATACTGCAAAAATCATCTTCCAAATAAACTTTAGAATTTAAATAAATAAATATAAAAACATTGCAAGATGACAGCGTTGGTAATAGCTATGTGTACTCACAATAATGCTATTCCAAACCCTAGTTATCCTTCTTAAAAACACAAGAATAAATTCTCATAAGAAGTTTCCTAGACAATAAACAAACCCCACAAATCTACCAAAAACAAAACTAATCACATGTTTAAAAATTAGAGTTCGTGCTCAAAGTCTTCACGGTTTTCAAGACCTTTAAGCTTGTGACTGGAAGTATTGACTGCTTCTTCGGAGAAGATGTCCTATTTGAGAAGATCCTTAACATGTGATTTCATGAGAACAAGGTCAGAGTTAACCTTTTTCAACTCAGTTCGTAACACATCAAGATCCTTCATGGAGTTTCCAAGCTTCAGTTTTTCTTTTCTGAGATCATTGAGAAAACCATGAACCACTTCAGCAGAGACTATCTCAGCCTTTTCTCTATCTTGATGGGAATACCATGATACACCAGGTTTGAGTTCGTCAGCTTCAACAATGGTTCTTTTCTTCTTTAAAACGAACTCAAAATATACAACATCATCAATAGAATCAGCCGGAAAATCCCAAGAACTAGGAGGAGAAGCCATTCTTAAAAAATAGAGTATGCGTATTCTCATAAAAGGTTTGGTATATATAAGGTTTCACAAGGAAACAGAAAATAGGGTTTCCAAAGTTGGTCCGTGACATGTAACAAGGGTACCCGTATGAACACAAACTTGACCCATAGGCGGAAAATACTGACGCCAATTTTTTTTTTTTGCAAACCAAGAAAAATGTTTGCACGGAAAAATTGCTAAGTGAATTCTTTCACAATTCTTAGCTTAATAAATTTTATGTTCTCACCAGAGAAAAATTTAGAGCATAAGAGTAGCATTTTGACATCTCAAAATTTCAAAAAGAAATTAAAAATCAAAAGCTTGACAAGACCAAACACAAATACTTATGCAAAAATATTTGTAAATGATAATCCATCTAAGAACGATAAGAAAATAGCTAGAGAATCAGAAAACACTTTGCCATCAAGTATACTTGATTATATCTCACTCAACCAGGAATTTTTGTGAGTGGGATTTCAACCTTGTGATTAATTAGCACAAGTATGAGCCTTGAGCTCATCAAATGAACGTTGTTTTCGGTTAGACCTCTTTCTCCTGATCTTTTGAGGAAAACCTTTTTGATGTGAAAAGTTATCATAAAACTTACTATCATCAAAATATGGCGCATAGTATGTATTCTTACCTGAAGAATTTTGACCAGAGGGAATTGACAGCCTGTTAATGATTTATTTATATCCTTCAATTATCAGATTTAGGTTGTCTTCCATACCTCCATTTTTGCTTCCTTCTTCTGGTACCTTTTTCACATCATGAACAACATTATCTACCTTTTTAATAGAAGAAGATCCTTGAGATCTTCTTGGACGAGATGGTTTAGGAAGACTGTTACCCATTTGAACATTTGAGGAACACATCGAACTGACTTTCCTGGTAGGGTACACAGGGTGAGTACTAAAACCAATGGTCTAGACATACGAATGTCAGTTACACCTTTGAGAATTAAATCTAAGGTGTGTTGAAGACGAACAATAGAATTGTCATTCAACCTTGATTTCCTCTTTTGTTCAACATGTCCTTTTAAATCACAAAAGAGACACACTTTCTGATCACCTGAGTGATTAGACAGAATAGTCTTAACACCATCGTCGGGAGATGTCTTCCTTCCATGTGATGGGAATATTCCTTGATTAGAGGAAGACACAGGCACATCCTTTTCAACAGGAAGGGATTTTGATTTTGCTTCTGGAACTGAAATTTTTACAGTTAAATCAGAAGCGATAGGTATAGTGGACTCTTTGGAACCTTCTTTAACAGAGAGTTTACTCAAAAGATGTTCAATTTCCGAAGCATCCTCTTTGAGTTTTTCCTCAAACAGAGTTTGTGTAGAACAGACTGAGGCGTTTTCCTCTAAAAGGACCTTTAGAAGAGAGTCACGCTTATTTACCATACCAACAAGAACATTGACTTTGTGTTTCAACCGATTGACATCATCATCCTGGATTCTAACAAGTTTTAGAATCATTGCACTCTCTTTGGATGCTTCCATTTCAACTTAAGAGTCAGACTCATCAGTTTGGTAATCTGGGTAACACTTGTCAGTGGAAGTCTGTTTCATGGGAACACTAGGTTCGTCTATATTCAAGATTGACAAATCTTTCCCTTTAATAGATTTCATAGAAACAGAACTTTTGTTTCTGGTGATGTGTTTATCAGAGATAATATTTATGTCCAAATTAAGATCGCTACAAACAAGGACTTATGAGGTCTTAAATGTGTTTGCCTGCTCTGATACCAATTGAAAAAGC
This sequence comes from Papaver atlanticum, assembly GCA_023531105.1. NCBI lineage: Eukaryota > Viridiplantae > Streptophyta > Magnoliopsida > Ranunculales > Papaveraceae > Papaver > Papaver atlanticum. The sequence continues at coordinate 994,498 of JAJJMB010017645.1, forward strand.
AGGGGTCTAACAACCACACCCAATATTTCGTTCGACAATATGAATAGACAAACTCAAATATATTTTCAAGAGAATCAACTAGACAGTCAGACTCAATCTATAGAAAAGTATATCAAAGAGTTTATATCTTTGTTTCAAAATGTAATCAGCAAATCAAACAGATAGAAATCCGCGAGCCTGATTATTATGTGAAACAACTTGAACAGTACCAAAGACCAATGTTCAAGTGTCAATTAATATAATCAACAACCAAAGGTTGGATTCACAATTGATTGATCTTAACGCACAACCTATGATATTTATATTATATAACAAAATATAATGCGGAAAAGAAATAACACAGACACCAGAATTTTGTTAGCGAGGAAAACCGCAAACGCAGAAAAACCCCGGGACCTAGTCCAGCTTTGAACACCATGCTGTATTAAGCTGCTACAGACACTATCCTACTACCAATGAACTTCGGACTGGAATGTAGGTTAGACCTAATCAATCTCACACTGATCAAGGTACAGTTGCGCTCCTTACATATCTGAACCCCAGCAGGATTCTTCGCACTTGATTCCCTTAGCTGATCTAACCCACAACCAAGAGTTGCTACGACCCAAAGTCAAAAACTTGATAAACAAATCTGTCTCACACAGAAAAGTATATTGGAATAGATAAATCTGTCTCCCACAGAAATACCTACGAGTTTTGTTCCGTCTTTTGATAAATCAAGGTGCACATAAACCAATTGATAAACCAGACTTATATTCCCAAAGAACAGCCTAGTATTATCAATCACCTCACAATAATCTTAATTGTATGGTAGCGAAACAAGATATTGTGGAATCACAAACGATGAGACGAAGATGTTTGTGACAACTTTTTATCTTGCCTATCGGAGAATCAATCTCGAGCAAATCTTAGAGAAGATAGTACTCAATACGATAGAACATGGCAAGATCAGAACGCGCAACTACAGAGAAAATAGTTGGGTCTTGCTTCACAATCCCAATGAAGTCTTTAAGTCGTTAACCTACAGGGTTTCGTGAAAAAACTAAGGTTAAAGGAGAATCGACTCTAGTCGCAACTAGTATCACATAGAAGGTGTGGGGATTAGGTTTCCCAGTTGCTAGCATTCTCCTTTATATAGTTTTCAAATTAGGGTTTGCAATCAATGTTACCTTGGTAACAAAGCATTCAATATTAACCGTTAGATGAAAACCTGATTAGATTCAAGCTAATATATTTTAACCGTTAGATCGAACTTATCTTGTTGAAATGTACCTTTATTTAGGTTTGAGTAACCGTACCTAAACGTGTACACTTGGTTGGCTCAACAATAGTTAACCGAAGTTAGCTATATGAACACTCTCATATCAACCGTATTCATCTTAACCACAACTAGTTCAAATGACTCAAATGAAACTAGTTATAGAGTTGTTCAATTGCTATATTCTCATAGAAGTATACAAGAACACAATTGAAGCAAAACCGGTTTGATTCACTCGAATCAATTCATGAACATTATAGCCACGGTTTGCAAAGAATGCATTCCTTATTATATAAATTATTAGTTCATGAACAAACAGATTTTAGAACTTTGACCACTCAGGTATGCAAACGGGTACGCATACTTAAAGTAGCCAGTCTGAGTTTGGGTTCTCCAATATGCAAACTTCCAAACACAACAGAAAATTCCAGACCCAAATCCTTCGCCAGTATGCGTACGGGTATGTGTACTTAGGTACTCTGAATTTCACAACTAACAAGTACGCGTACGGGTATGCATACTATAGTTATGGTCATGGATCACATACATGCAAGAATGCATACTATGTTCATAATCCAATGATGGTTAAGTGTTCTAAACTCTATTTTAATCATTGAAACTTTCTTAGAGGATGACAATAGCTATTTTCACGAACTATTAGCATCAAAGCAATTTTCAAGTTATTTAAATAATCATAACGAAACATTCCAAGTCTACATCAAATGATTGTATCACACAAACCATGTAAGATGTTACTCGACAATTTTCACATGATCATCTTTTGACTTTCGTCAAGAATATAAGATGAACTTGGTTGAAGCGAAAGCTTACCAACACATATTTCTATAAATATGTAAGCAAGTTAATATCAGCTATAAATCTCAAATATGTATAATCGAATACTATATAGTAAGCTACTTCGTATCAACAGATACTCGGTCTATCAATATCGATTCGATCCGAGATCTCTTATTGAATTGCTCATTGAATGAGCATTCTTAATATTATGCCTTGAAGAGGACTCGAACCTCCACGCTCTTCAGCACGAGATTTTGAGTCTCGCGTGTCTACCATTTCACCATTAAGGCATCTTGAAAGTGAATCGTATTCCATGAATATGATATCTATCTAGTGTGATGTATGGGAATATATGACAAGGGTGGAGTGTTGGAGTATTTCTATCGATCGGTCATGTCATATAGGCCCGAGTCGGACATCCAATTGCTTCGATTTGAATTATCCGGAGGATACCTTAGATATATCAAAAAGATGTACAATCAAACCTACTTCTCGATTCAATAGAAGCCCAAAGAAGTTAATATGGTACCCAAATAACGAACAATATAGGAGATAGAGTAGAAATAGACTTTCCAAGTGATAGATAAGTTTTAGTCTCCACATACCTTTTGTTGATGAAGTTCCACAAGCTCTCCTTAGTAGTTCTTCGTCTTCAATTGATGAATGCCGTGAAGTCTAATGCTCAACTACACAATCTATCCTAGTCCGAGACATCACTATAAGTAGACTAGAAATCAAGACTTATAGATTTGATCACTAACATTGACAAACAAGCTTGAGATAGCAATGCTTGCGATTTCGACCGAGTAGTTCTCTAACAAACTAGAAAAACCTTGAGAAAGCTTATAGACAAATACCTGAGTTATTGTCAAAGGCAAGCTTTAGAAAACAGTTTAGGGTTAACTACTGTTTAGAGAGATTGTGAACGTAACAAAGAGAGAACTGTAAATCGTTTTCTTGTTCATAATCTAGAGAAGATATATTTCTTCGAATTACTACTTGTGTTCCGTTTTCTAAGTTTCCTTGTATTATTATTCTGAATTCCGCCTCTATAATAATAGTTACCAAGGTATAGAGATCATACATATCATCAGTCTCGGGTCAACATTCGGTTTCGGTCTCTGGTCATCTATCGGGTTGGTTTCGGGTCATCAACAGGGTTCAGTTACGGGCCAGACCTCAGGCCATATCTTGGGACTTAAAGAAAAAATGGGTATTAACAGAATGTTAGCCTTTTTCACCATTGACTATACTCAGGTTTTGCTTAATGTTTTACAGTGGAAACATGTTAAGGTCAATTTGTTGGTCCACAATGTGAATGGAAAACCAGAGGTGATTGTTACGACCAATGCAGGCATGAAGGCAAACATCATGTTACGAAGCCATTGCGGACATACAAGAGAGGAACCATCAGGACCCCATCCAAACTGTCTGATCACCTCAACCTACCAAATACACCTGAATTGGCGGCTCAACTACCACCAGTAAAAACAAGGAAATATGCTTCTATATCTCAGTTGGAACAACAAACACCAAGATCTTTAACAACTACTTTTGAGATTCCAACTCCAAGGACAAGAAAAACAAGAAGCACAAGGATCCACATGCAAAGTCAACAAGCAAACTTCCCAACAAACAAAACAGAAGCTTAAGGAAAAAATTCATCAGCCCCAGTTGTTTTGGGGTAAAAATTGATTCTGCTGGTTTTGGTAAATTTGGGTGTGTTGATGAGAAACGAATTCAAAACCTAAACAAATGCACTGCACGGGGGGACTTTAGATTCGAGAGATCAATCTGTACAATCCTGGCCTAAACCAAGAAATGGTCGTTCCAGTCTTGCTCCGGTCACAAAGTAAAAGAGAAGGGTTGATCTTAGGGAGGGAAGCGAAGAAGGTGTTGAGATCAGAATGGTTAACTCTGAAGGTGTGGTTATTTTATGACTTGTATCAGAATATGGAACTGGCTTGCGGAATGTAAGCTATCAGTTCTTGGTATTT
>JAJJMB010017645.1:998560-1008792 GCA_023531105.1 Papaver atlanticum
GATGTCTCGAGTAAATGGGTCAAGTCGTGAGACTCGCTGTTAAAAGCCGCACATAGTGCTTTTAGGTCAAATAATAAAATTATTTGTGAAATCAATATTTATACAACATTGCTTATAATCGATGTATATAAAGCATCGCTTTTAAACAAGCAGCTGAAAATAATAGATGTGCAGGAAACATCGTTGTTGTAGAGCTCGTTCAAATTAGTCGCTAATTGAACGTCTTAAAAAAGTAGCATGACCGGCCACCTTTGGGCGATCGTTTGAGAACCCTATGGGTTATCTACCACTTGGTCGATCGCTCCCTGTGGAGGAGGGGTGGCCGATGATCACGGCGTCACCCTGTTGGCCATCTAGAATCCGATCTAAACCGTCCGACCAAGCTAGCAAAGTTGGACGAACGATATGATTTGCGGCAGTTGTATGCTGCCGTTGATTGTATTATAGGGTTCGAAGCCGTGCGGCCACTCTCCCACTGGGACAAACGATTTGTGGCATTTGCCACTGATTTGGACAGGCCGATTAGGTATACACACGGATGGGTTGCTGGTTAGTGTGCAAGCATCTCGTTGGCCTCCTGAAACTAGATCTAGACCGTCCGACTAGGCTGGCGAAGATGGACGGCCATGATCGATTTGCGGCAGTTGCGTAACGTCGCTTATTCAATTTAGGGGTTTATAAGCGCGTGATCGCCCTACTTTGGGCAAGCGGTTCGACGTGCTTCTGGATCGCCACATGTAATTCGATCAGCTGGGGATGGAGATAAGCCGCCAGCGATCATGTTGGCGCTTCTTTGATCGTCTGAAACACGATCTAAGCCGTCCAACTTGGCTGGCTAAGTTTGACGGATGTGATGATTTTGAGACCATTATGATCGCAGCCTGATCACCCTGTTTTTGGCTAGCGATCAGGGGTGATGTGGGAGAACTAAAGGGATCCGATCGGCTGGGACGCTAGTGGGCCCGCCGGTGGACATTATGGAGGTTGCCTAGTTCCACTAGGAAGAGGCTAGGCTTGTTGAATCGTGTGGCCGTGATCGTTTTTTAAGACTGACATGGACAGTCTATATTTTCCTTAAGGAATTAAAACGCGTCAATCGAGCTAACTTTTTAATTAAAAGTGTGTCGACACGCCGATCTCTTTGTCAGAGAGTGGTGTAGCCTACGTGAGTGTTTTCATGCAGGTCTCAATACTGACACTTCAGGAGGTTCATGCTACTCCGCTGCGAGTGAACATTAACCGTCATGTCATGCCAATATTGAGAGTTCGACTTGGAACATAGCATAGGAAAATACTATGCAGGTCATGCATTAGTGAATAATGCCGGTGGAGAATAAAATTCATAGAATACTTGGGATTTTTGCTATATGCACCATTCTGGGTGAATTTTATAAATATATCGAATTACTCAATATACTTGTGAGCGAAGAGGTTTATGCACTCATTACTTTCAAAATGGCTTTCGTTCCTTTGCAGGATGACAGCATATTAAATACAGGGTTTTACAATTTTGGCCCTGAACTGAAAACCACCATCAACACCAGCGCTCAAGAGTACCACAAACACCACTGCATCTGCACCTACATGAAAGCTTTCTTTTAATGAAGAGATTGCACCTACAAAAGTTGGCCAAGACCAACACTCGCATTACCAATGAGTTACTTAGATTGGAATTTTCAAGGCATACACAACCCCTTGACAGTTTCAAAACTACGTGAGTGTATTCAAATTTAAGCTTGATTTACTGTTTTCTATCAAAAACCTTAGCTTCTGCAGAACATATGTCTTTCTTGCAAATTAGTTTAGGATTTCATAGTTTGTTTTCTGTACCTTGTGTTGGACATAAAGGTGGCCTCTGCTTGATGTGGACATCCCATCTTAATTTCTCAGTGTTAGTTGCTAATCAGAGTATGTTACATGCTTATATCTGCCTTACTCATGCACAAAGTACTCAACCCTGGTTTTTTACTGGAATTTATAGCCTCCACAACCGGCTGCAAGAAAATACATGTAGCAAAAATTTAGCAACACCATTATAACTCCAACTTTACCTTGGCTACTAATGGGGGACTTCAAAGAAGTTCTAGCTCAACATAAAAAAGAGAGGAGGCAAACCTGTAACAAACAACCAAGTAAAGCACTTCAATAATTTCATCAACTCAAAGGCCCTTATAGATCTAGGATTTTAGGGAGATGGATACACCTGGACAAACAAACAAGTGGAGTCGAACTTCATCATGGAGAGGCTGGACAGGGGACTAGCATCTCAACATTGGCTAGACATTCATCCACGGGCTTTAATAAGACACCTACCAAGACTAGGATCAAATCATGTCCCTCTTATTCTGCAAGAAAAAGCTCTGTTAAGAAAGAAAACAAAAAAAATTCCGCATAGAGCATCTTTGGTTTCTACACCCATAAATGAAGGAAGTTGTTACTACTGCATGCAAACAACAAGAACCAACACAATTGGCGAGAAATTTGAAAATGAGAATGAAAGAAACAACACAAGATCTCCAAAGATGGAATACACAAACTTTTGGTCACATGCCACAATTACTAAAAGAGGCTCAGTTCCAAATACAGCTAGCACAATTAAAATCTGCAACTTCTAATGGAGCTGAACTTTTGTTCTGGTTACAACATGAAAGAGAGACCCATATTTCTCATATGATGTTACAACATTGTCATGATACGTACTGGATGAAAAGATCAAGAATAGATTGGTTAAAGAATGGCGATCTCAACACCAAATTATTCCATACCAAAGCTACTATAAACCGAAGAATTAATCATATCATCCAACTTCAAGATGACAATGGAATGTGGGTGCACAACCAAAGACAAATAACAACAATGAAGGTGAGTCATTTTGAAAAACAATACAACGCGGCACCAACAACCATCAACATGGAGTTGTTCAAAAACTTTTCACCTAGGATTTCGAGACACCAATGCGCTGAACTTTTGAGACCTCCAACAAATGAAGAAATTCACAAAGCACTTTTGAGCATTGGATCATAGAAAGCTCTAGGACCAGACGGTTACACAAGTAAGTTTTTCAAGGTTTACTGGGATATTACAAACCCACAAATCATAGATTTGGTGTGTAACTTCTTTTAAAAGGCTGAACTAGAAGCACCTTTCAATCACACAAACATTGCTCTCATCTCAAAAATAGATAGCCCACAAAACCAAAAGAGTTTAGACCTATTTGACCATGTGATGTGGTATATAAAGTCATCTCAAAACTTCTAGTTGATAGATTAAGACCTCTACTGCAATTCATAATTAGCTCATACCAGAGTGCATTCATTCCAAATAGGGTTATACAAGATAACATAACCATTGCAACATAATTTTTTTCACCACATCAGGACATCACCACCTACAAAGGACCCAAAAATTTCCTTAAAGTTAGACATTCAAAAATCTTATGATAGTCTACACTGGGGTTTTGTTAGACAAACAATGACCTTTTTGGGTTTTCCAGGTAAATTCATAGAATACGTTATGTTGTGCATAACTATAGTTACATACTCTGTGAACATAAATGGTACTCCACAGGGTCACATTCAACCAAGGAGGGGGATCATGCAAGGACACCCCCTATCTCCATACATATATTTTTTTTGTGCAGAGATATTATCAACAAATTTTGCAAGAATGGAAAACAATGGGAGTTTGAAAGGTTTGAGCATATCAATAAAAACTCAATCAGTACTCCACTTAATGTGTGCAAATGATCTTCTAATCACATGCAAGGCAGATCAGACTTCCTGTAATACTGTCAACAGTTTTCTACACTCTTACTCCTCTTCGGCTGGCCAAATGATCAACTTTCAATCAATGCTCATTCATCACTCAAACATAAACCACATCACAGTACAATGGCTAGCAAACACCTTCATACCCCAACAACCCACAACCCACCCAAATACCTAGGATTGCAGTTTAAGTAAGGAAGAAATTCATCACCAATCTTTGCCAACTGCTTCAAAGAGTGGAAAGAAAGGATAAAGGATGGATGGCGAAATGACTCAACCAATCAGGAAGATGGATGCTCATTAAATCATCGTTATTCCCAACATAGAATCATGTGATGCAAATACAATTTCTCCCGGTACATGTGCACCAAAAAATGGACAAGATTGCGAGGAATTTTTTTTCGGGACATGACAAAAACATAAGGAAAATGTATATGATTGGGAAAGACAATATCTTCCTACCAATTAGGCATGGAGGATTGGGAATAAGAGATACAAGGAAACACAACTTTGCTCTTCTCGGAAAAAGAGTGTGGAAAATCCATGCAAACCCTGAAACAATCTGCAATAGTATATATCGGGCAAAGTACATGCAACAAAAGTCGATACTGAGGGATGTTCCAAGGCCACCAGGCTCAGCAAGTGCTACGTGGAAAAACATCCAAAAAGTTGCCTCTTTTGTACAGAAGAATCATGCCATTCAGATAGGTGATGGAAGATTGACCACAATCAATGAGAACTGGATCCTCAAGCATGAAAACACAACTACAAACGGAAACGTGGGCGCTAATTACTTGGTCAGTACGTTATTCGAACCCCACTCTTTTAATTGGAACGTAAATCTTTTACGTTAAATATATACACCAGAAGTAGTTAATGTGATCAGAAGCATGCACATTCCCAACCCTCCTGTCCCAGATAAACCAATATGGCCGCACTCGAAGAATGAACATTACACAGTGAAAAGTGGTTATGAGGTACTATTGAAACAACTAATACTCACCCGCCCAACACTTCTAATTTTAATCTCCAGGATTACAAATTTTTTTTGGCAAGCCACGTGCCCATAAAAACTCAGACTTTTCCTATGGAAAGTTAGTCATGAAGGATTACCAACTCTCAAAACCCTTCATACTAGAAACATCAACAACACAGACATTTGCCCAACATGTCTTCAACACCCAGAATCAATCCAACACTGCCTTTTAGACTGTGATAAGGCACAACAGGTTTGGTCACTTCTCTGTACACACCTTAATAATTGTGAGGAGGCTAATGACCCGTATGGCGGATTGATTCTTCTACCACACCCAATTCCTTATGGTATTTGCCAACAACATACAGGAAACATCAACACGATCTCCAAGGTGCAAAATCAGCAGCGAAGAAGGACTCTTACAACAAAAGTTAATTCTTTTGAAGTTCCACGAAACTTTAATGAATTCATGCTTTTCTCAGACAAGAAAGAAGCATTCACAACATGTTGTTACGCCATATGGAATATTTGGCTTGCAAGGAATGAAAAAATACACAACAAAAACATCCATACTCCTAAACAAACATTCCAATTAGTTGTACTGCTTAGTCAAGAGTTCAAATGGGATAAAAAACACAATATCTTATCACAAATGGAGTTTGCAGAACATCACAACAACTTTGCTAGAAAGAAACATATCTTATGGGTAAAATGAAATCAACCATGACACGACTGGCTAAAGATCAACATAGACGGAGTGTGTAAAGGCCAACCGGAAGGCACGCCTGGGATTGCGGGAGCTGGATGGATCTGTCGAAACTCAGAAGGAAGAGTGATGATGGCTATGACAGCTCCAATTGGGATAACTACTGAAAAAGCGAGGGTACAACAACCACACCCAATAATTCGTTTGGAAATCTGAATAGACAAACTCCAATATACTTTCAAGAGAATCAACTAGACAGTCAGACTCAATCTAGACAAAAGTATATCAAAGAGTTTTATATCTCTATCTTTTAATTCAATCCGCAATCAGCAAATAGGAATTTGCGAGCCCGATTGAATATAAGAGGAATAACTTGAACGGTACCAAAGACCAATGTTCAAGGATCAATCAACAACCAAAGTTTGGATTTCCCAAATGATTGATTCAACGCACAACCTGTGATATTTCAATTATATAACAAAATATAATGCGGAAAAGAAATAACACAGACACGAGAATTTTGTAAACGAGGAAAACCGCAAATGCAGAAAACCTCCGGGACCTAGTCCAGATTTGAACACCACACTGTATTAAGCCGTTACAGACACTATCCTACTACTAATGAACTTAAGACTGGACTATAGTTGAACCATAATCAATCTCACACTGATTCAAGGTACAATTGCGCTCCTTACGTCTCTAATCCCAGCAGGATACTACGCATTTGATTCCTTTAGCTGATCTCACCCACAACTAAGAGTTGTTACGAACCAAAGTCGAAGACTTGATAAACAAATCTGTCTCACACAGAAAAGTCTATAGGAATAGATAAATCTGTCTCCCACGGAAATACCTACGAGTTTTGTTCTGTCTTTTGATAAATCAAGGTGAACATGAACCAATTTATATACCATACTTATATTCTTGAAGAACATCCTAGAAATATCAATCACCTCACAATAATCTTAATCGTATGGTAGCGAAACAAGATATTTTGGAATCACAAACAATGAGACGAAGATGTTTGTGACTACTTTTTATCTTGCCTATCGGAGATTAAATCTCGAGCCAATCTTAAAGAAGATAGTACTCAAACACGATAGAAACAGCAAGATCAGATCACGCAACTACAGAGAAAATCGTTGGGTCTGGCTTCACAATCCCAATGAAGTCTTTAATTCGTTAATCTATAGGGTTTCATGAAAAACCTAAGGTTAAAGAAGAATCGACTCTAGCTTATACAACTAGTATCACACGGGAGGTGTGGGGATTAGTTTTCCATGTTGCTAGAGTTCTCCTTTATATAGTTTTCAAATCAGGGTTTGCAATCTAAGTTACCTTGGTAACAAAGCATTCAATGTTCACCGTTAGATGAAAACCTGATTAGATTCAAGCTAATATCTTTCAACCGTTATATCGAACTTAGCTTGTTATACACAAATGAAATGTACCCTCATTTAGGTTTAGTAGTCGTACCTAAACGTGTATACCATGTTGGCTCAACCGTAGTTAACCGAGGTTAGCTATATGAACACTCTCATATCAACCTTATTTATCTTAACCATAACTAGTTAAAATGACTCAAATGAAACTAGTTAAAGAGTTGTTCAATTGCGATATTCTCATAGAAGTATACAAGAACAAAATTGAAGCAAAATCAGTTTGATTCACTCGAATCAATTCATGAACATTATATCCACGGTTTGCAATGAATTTTTTCCATAATATATAAATATATTAGTTCATGAGCCAACCGATTTTAGAACTTTAACCACTCAAGTATGCAAACGGGTACGCATACTTAGTACACTTCCAAATCCCAGCAGAAATTCTCGGACCTATACCTTACACAAGTATGCGTACCGGTATGTGTACTTGGTACACGGAATTTCACAACTACAAGTACGCATACGGGTATGCATACCTTAGTTCCGGTCATGGCTCACATACATGCAATAATGCACACTATGTTTATAATCCAATGATGGTTAAGTATTCTAAACTCTTATTTAAATCATTGAAACTTTCTTAGAGGATGACAATAGCCGTTTTCACACACTATTAGCATCAAAGCAATTTTCAAGTTATTGAAATAATCATAACGAAACATTCCAAGTCTACACCAAATGATTATATCACACAAATCATGTAAGATGTTACTCGGTGATTTTCACATGATCATCTTTTGACTTTCGTCAAGAATATAAGATGAACTTGCTTGAAGCAAAAGCTTACTAACACATATTCCGAGAAATATGTAAGCGAGTTAATCTCAGCTCGAAATCACAAATGTGTATAATCGAAAACTATTGTGACACGGCTTTTGTCTCAATATAGGAGATAGAGTAGAAATAGACTTTCCAAGTGATAGATGAGTTTTAGTCTCCGCATAACTTTTGTTGATGAAGTTCCACAAGCTCGCCTTAGTAGTTCTTCGTCTTCAATTGATGAACGCCATGAAGTCTAATGCTCAACTACACAATCTATCCTAGTCCGAGACATTACTATAAGTAGACTAGAAATCAAGACTTATAGTTTTGATCACTAATATTGACAAACAAGCTTGAGATAGCAACGCTTGCGAGTTCGACCGAGCAGTGCTCTAACAATCTCCCCCTTTGTCAATTTTAGTGACAAAACTATCAATACATATGGATTACAAAATAAATAAACTTTGTAGCTTCTCATCCAAATGCTTGGTCTCCTTGGTTCTTCAACATTACTCGAAATCTTCGTCACTTACAAGTACTCTAATGATTCCAAATGTGTTCAATTCTGCATCATTGTTGTTGATGATCCGTAGCTATAACAATGAGAAAACAGTTGCTCTCAATAATTATTATACAGTGTCATAGTATCATTATACAGTATCAAAGTCCAATTGTATCACAACTTTGACAACAATACTATGGTGATATTTATCACTCCCCCTTAGTCAATACTTCATCTCAACATGAAAACCACTCCCCCTTACATAATGATCCATAAACCATATGTATTTTTAGTGTGAACTACACATTAATTCTCTCCCTTTTTGTCAATATAAATTGGCAAAGGTACGAAAACTAGTGGGATCCTCATGGAATTTCCACAGTCGCACTCCCCACAAAGATTTGGCAATTAAGCACAAGTTCAATTAATTACGCTCCCCCATAAAATGTCATTCCCGAAAGAACAACAAGAGCGACCTTACTTTTACATGAAAAGAAGGATTTCTTTTGACATTAACAAATCACATAAGAATATGAATTTGTATCCAAAAATCTCAAGTGAATTAACCACAAGTAAAATGATCAATTCAATAGGTCATGCTCAATATAATAGAACTTACGGAGCAACACAGTATATGCACAAAGATGTGTATCAAGGAAAGACCAATATTGCGGAATAATCAAAGATTCATTCTATTTTTCATCACTATTTGCACAATGACATATAATAGACTTAATCTTTGTAAACAAAAGTTCATCCTTTCTTCCATCAATATTTGCATAATGACATAAAAGGCTTAACTTTTGTAGTCAAAAGTTCATTCTATTTTTTATCAATACTTTCATATCGACATATAATAGAGTTAACTTTGGAACAAGTATTGGACAGTCAAGGTTCACGGACGTAAACAACATATCCCATAACAATTTGAAATATATAAAATCATAAGGATTAATATTTCAAAAATCATCTTCCAAATAAACTCTAGAATGTAAACAAATAAATCTAAAAACATTGCAAGATGAAAAGTTGGCAATAGCTATGTGTACTCACAATAATGGTTATTCCAAACCCTAGTTATCCTTCTTAAAACACAAGAATAAATTCTCATAAGAAGTTTCCTACACAATAATTATTGTTCTTTGATAACTTCATACCTTTCAATGAATACATCATAGAAAGTGTCGCTGATTTCCTTGACTCTCTTGACCGTGGAAACTCCATGTTCAATAGTTAGAACACTAACTTTACGATCAACAACATGAGCAAGTTGTCTAGCCTTAACGCAGTCCACGATGAGTTTCTTCTGATTCTATATCAAGATCTGTTGATTAGCAAGGATTTTGGCCTGACCATCTAAAAGATGATTTATTTGCAGTTTAAGATTTGCAAACTCGACCTTTGAATCATCCTGAAAACGAGTTAAATCCTTGACAGATTCATCAATCCAAGAGTTGTGCTCTTTCCTTGCAAGCATCTTCTTAAGAACAAGTTCTTGGACTGAACCACGTCCTTGAGTGTCCTCCTCCATGTCAAGACTCACAATCTCTTAAGATCTTGAAGAGTTCTCCATATAATTTTTGTTAGGGATGGAATAACACAATATAGAATATATATATATATATATATATATATATATATATATATATGTTTGTAACCAGGAGAAGAATTCTCTTGTTATGGAAACCCTATGAACTCATATGAAGGGGACACGGACGTTTGTGGACCGGTTACATATGAAGAATGGAATTTGAAAAAATCCACCAAGAGAAAAACACAATAATTGTTAACATGGCTCAATAATTTAGAAGGCTTCACTTCAAATTAGAGCACGAGATACGATCAGCAGGATCGAATGACTCAGAAAAATAACATAAAATGCATAAAAACATACAACTATTCTTGAGACTCTCACAATCATCATCCTTGCAACTCTCAAGATAAATACAAGGATGAAATTACCTGGAACAAGTAAAGGTGTGAGAAGTATTCTCACTATGAATTATGGGAGAAGAGTTGTACACATCTTTTATGCGTTTGTATCGTGTATTTCCTTCTTTCCATTGATTAT
>JAJJMB010017645.1:1008802-1026756 GCA_023531105.1 Papaver atlanticum
TTGTGAGATACTTCTTAGGTCCACATAGATCAGATTACCACAAACACGGACTTGTAAGGTCTTAAACGTGTTTGCCCGCTCTTATACCAATTGAAAAAGAAGGGGTACAAAAACCACACCCAATAATTCGTTTGGCAATCTGAATAGACAAACTCCGATATACTTTCAAGAGAATCAACTAGACAGTCAGACTCAATCTAGAGAAAAGTATATTAAAGAGTTTTATATCTCTATCTCTTAATTCAATCCGCAATCAGCAAATAGGAATTTGCGAGCCCGATTGAATATAAGAGGAATAACTTGAACGGTACCAAAGACCAATGTTCAAGAATCAATCAATTTCAATCAACAACCAAAGGATGGATTTCCCAATTGATCGATTCAACGCACAACCTGTGATATTTCAATTATATAACAAAATATAATGCGAAAAAGAAATAACACAGACACGATAATTTTGTAAACGAGGAAAACCGCAAATGCAGAAAAACCCCGGGACCTAGTTCAGATTTGAACACCACACTGTATTAAGCCGTTACAGACACTATCCTACTACTAATGAACTTCGGACTAGACTGTAGTTGAACCATAATCAATATCACACTGATTCAAGGTACAATTGTGCTCCTTACGTCTCTGATCCCAGCAGGATACTACGCATTTGATTCCCTTAGCTGATCTCACCCAAAACTAAGAGTTGTTACGACCCAAAGTCGAAGACTTGATAAACAAATCTGTCTCACACAGAAAAGTCTATAGGAATAGATAAATCTGTCTCCCACAGAAATACCTACGAGTTTTGTTCCGTGTTTTGATAAATCAAGGTGAACAGGAACCAATTGATATACCAGACTTATATTCCTTAAGAACATCCTAGAAATATCAATCACCTCACAATAATCTTAATCGTATGGTAGCGAAACAAGATATTGTGGAATTACAAACGATGAGACGAAGATGTTTGTGATTACTTTTTATCTTGCCTTTCGGAGATTAAATCTCGAGCCAATCTTAAAGAAGATAATACTCAAACACGATAGAAACAGCAAGATCAGATCACGCAACTACAGATAAAATCGTTGGGTCTGGCTTTACAATCCCAATGAAGTCTTTAAGTCGTTAACCTACAGGGTTTCGTGAAAAACCTAAGGTTAAAGAAGAATCGACTCTAGCTTATACAACTAGTATCACACGGGAGGTGTGGGGATTAGTTTTCCACGTTGCTAGAATTCTCCTTTATATAGTTTTCAAATCAGGGTTTGCAGTCTAAGTTACCTTGGTAACAAAGCATTCAATGTTAGCCGTTAGATGAAAACCTGATTAGATTCAAGCTAATATCTTTCAACCGTTAATTCGAACTTAGCTTGTTATACACAAATGAAATGTACCCTCATTTAGGTTTAGTAGTCGTACCTAAACGTGTACACCATGTTGGCTCAACCGTAGTTAACCAAGGTTAGCTATATGAACACTCTCATATCAACCTTATTCATCTTAACCATAACTATTTCAAATGACTTAAATGAAACTAGTTAAAGAGTTGTTCAATTGCTATATTCTCATAGAAGTATACAAGAACACAATTGAAGCAAAATCGGTTTGATTCACTCGAATCAATTCATGAACATTACAGCCATGGTTTGCAAAGAATGCATTCCTTAATATATAAATGTATTAGTTCATGAGCCAACCGATTTTAGAACTTGAACCAGTCAAGTATGCAAACGGGTACGCATACTTAAGTAACCGGTCTGAGTTTGGGTTCGCCAGTATGCAAGCGGGTACGCATACTTAGTACACTTCCAAATCCTAGAAGAAATTCCCGGACCTATACCTTACGCAAGTATGCGTACCGGTATGTGTACTTGGTACACGGAATTTCACAACTACAAGTACGCATATGGGTATGCATACTTTAGTTCCGGTCAAGGATCACATACATGCAAGAATGCACACTATGTTTATAATCCAATGATGGTTAAGTATTCTAAACTCTTATTTCAATCATTGAAACTTTCTTAGAGGATGACAATAGCCGTTTTCACAAACTATTAGCATCAAAGCAATTTTTAAGTTATTGAAATAATTATAACAAAACATTCCAAGTCTACACCAAATGATTTTATCACACAAATCATGTAAGATGTTACTCGACGATTTTCACATGATCATCTTTTTACTTTCGTCAAGAATATAAGATGAACTTGGTTGAAGCGAAAGCTTACCAACACATATTCCGAGAAATATGTAAGCGAGTTAATCTCAGCTCGAAATCTCAAATGTGTATAATCGAAAACTATAGTAATACGACTTTTGTCTCAATATTGGAGATAGAGTAGAAATAGACTTTCCAAGTGATAGATGAGTTTTAGTCTCCACATACTTTTTGTTGATGAAGTTCCACAAGCTCGCCTTAGTAGTTCTTCGTCTTCAATTGATGAATGCCGTGAAGTCTAATGCTCAACTACACAATCTATCCTAATCCGAGACATTACTATAAGTAGACTAGAAATCAAGACTTATAGTTTTGATCACTAATATTGACAAACAAGCTTGAGATAGCAGCGCTTGCGAGTTCGACCGAGCAGTGCTCTAACAACTACAGCACTAGACGGAAACTTGGGATTTCCTGTTGGCTACCAGGATGCCAGTTACACAAGAATAAACCCAAATCCACTTTGAAACGGACTCAGAAACCTTGTTAACCCTGCTAAACAAGGACTCGTCACAAGCACCATGGATCATTCACAACATGATAAAGGAAATACAGGACCATCTACATCAAATACATAGATTCTCCATATCTCACACATATAGAGAATCAAATCAGGCGACAGATGGCTTGGCAAACCACGCAGCACAACAACAATTACAGGTATGAGAGATTTTACATTCATGTATCTGGAACAATACGTGCCCGGACTTCTTAAATATAATTGTATTAAATGATTCGTTGGGGCGTACTTACAGAGAAGTTCCTACTTAATAATATTGAACTACTCTTTCAAAAAAAAAATATGGAATAAACGCTTTAGTTTTTATTGTTATAAATATAATATACTGGAAATTCCATTCTTATTTGAGTTATTTGCGTGTAGATAAAATTAATAATAATAAATAAACCGGCCCTAATTTCTTTTCGCTCCAAGTCTCGTATATGTTAAAGACGGCTCCAGTGATAGATATTTTGAACATTCACCTTGTGGATTTCTTTCCGACATATAACATAACATGAATTTTTTGAACCTTCCTATTTGTATACACAATGCATGACAATTTATCCATAGCCAATTCATAAAAACAAGAAATTAAGTTCAAACAACAATTAACAGTTAAACAATCTAATAACCAACGTGTACACTGCCACTAATGGTTCTTACTGACTTCCACTAATGATTCTTACCCTAATTATTCATTAGTATGTCTTTCCGGGTATTTTGTATTCAGACACCATCAACCTTAGTATTCTCAATCTTCTTTTTTAAAGCTTCTTTTGCCGTGTCATATGAAGCATGTAGACCAAAGAACACATAGTAGATCAAGAGAAAACCAGTCCAACCTCCAAATCGGACAAACGACATTCCATCGATGGAACCCAGTAAGAAGATGTTAATCGCAATTGATGCAGACGGAAGCCATGGAACTAAAGGTACTCCCCATAATTTTGGTTCCCTAGCTTGTGGTACAAAAATTCTTAACCCTAGAGTTCCTAAGAACCAAACTGGCACTGAAATTGCATAAGCAATCCAACCATTCCCGTCTAGAGCCCAATATAAAGCATTGGCAATCGACGAGGAAATTATAAGGACAAGGCACAAAAGTAGCTTGTTACGATTGGTTGTTGTAGTTACATCTGTTACGTAATATCTACGAACAAGAAGTGCAACAGCAACAAGTGAGAAAATGAAGAGTGTGGAGATAGACAAAAGATTTGAGAGGATTGGGAGACTGGTGAAAAAGGCAACAACAGCAGTCGCAACTAGCATAACAATGGTAGCGTTCACGGGTGTGCCTGTTTTCTCATTTACGCTTGCCAACCATGGAGGTACCATATGTGTACGAGCAATGTGTGTCAAATACCGAGCCTGGCCCACAGCACCAACAAGTAAAACAGTTGTCATGCCTTTCAGTGCTCCAGCAGCTACAATATACTTTGCCCAATCCATTCCGACAGCAGTGAATGCAACCGAATATGGAGCATCAACATCGACCTCATAATAAGGCTGCATTAAACACAGGGTGATAGCAAGTAAACAGTATGCTACAGTAGTAATTACCATCGAAGCTACTAGACCAATTGGGATATCACGTCCTGGGTTTTTGGTTTCCTCTGCCATGGTTGAGACCGCATCGAAACCAACATAAGCGAAGAACAAAACTGATGATGCCTTGAAAACTCCGCGAGCACCAAACGGAGCAAAACTAGAATAGTTTTTTAAGTCGGCTTTTGTAAGACCAGCGATAATAATGAAGAGAATAACTACGACGTGTATAATTGAGGCAATGTAGTTGAAACGAGATGAACCTTTTGTGCTTTTAACGGCAAGAACACAAATGATCATGGTAATACCAACAGCGACAGGGTCGAGATGGCCATAGTCCTCGGGGAGGCTGTGGACTTTTATACGAAAATCCTCAGGTTCGTGATTCAAAAGTGTAGCGAAGTAAGACGTCCATGAACGTGCCACTGCAGCTCCCCCGATGACGTACTCGAGGAGAATGTTACCAGCTGCAATGAAGGCCATGAAGTCTCCTAACTCAATCCTCAAGTAAGCAAATGAGCCACCTAAATAACAAAATATCAAAATAGTTATTTGAATACTCCAGAAGAAGAGAAATAGTTTTTGCACATTATCAAACCAAATGTAATGACTTGTTAAAACTGAATATGCATTATCAGTTCGCTTTGTGTTAATCGACAACAATACATGCAATCCACGAATAACAATAACCAGACCTCTTAATATAATCTTTTCTTCTAAAAAAACAATAACCAAACCTAAATTAAACTATGAAAGAAAAATCTCAAATGGCATACAAAAAAATACTCATGCCTTATATTAAAATCATTGTGTCTTTCGAAGAAATCATTTTAACATGATGCCTTAAGCATGTGTTGTATTTAATATTTTATGTGTGTTCTATTTTCTTATTTAAATATATTAAAAATATATGATTTATGTGATTATTGTGATTCCTTTTACATTTCAAAATGTTAAACAACATATATCTTATGACTTTATTTGAATAATACTTTGTTTTTCTAGAATTCTTTTTGTTGAGTTTCTTATTTGAAATCACGATTTTATTTTTATCACTATTAATATATGGGAAGTTCCAAAGCTTTTATGAGTTATTAATTATTTTTTTCTTATATGATTTACATGCATGCAGATAAAAAAGTATAAAAAAAGACGGAGCCTGAAAAAAAAAATTACCCTGAGTCTTATATATGTCAAGGCAACCCTACTTGCACTATACTGTGAAATAAAACGTTGTACAAACCTGCGACTGGAATTTCAACTGCAAACTCAGTGTAACAGAAGACAGAAAGCATGGCTGAAATTCCGGAAACAACATAAGAGAGAACCACAGCTGGACCAGCACTACTTCTAGCTTCAAGACCTGTATATACAAATATACCAGCACCAATCACGGCTCCTACGCCAAACCACATCAGATCCCACCAGTTCAGTGTTTTTTTCATTTCATTTTCACTTTGTCCTTTAACTTCATTCAGCTCAGTTGCATCTAGTGAGCGAGTTGTGACTCGGTTAATGAACTTGGGTCCTGTTCGCTTCATTGCTTTTACGTAGTTACCCCAGCTTTGAAATGACTCCTCCGGTAAGAAATCTTCTTTACTACATGAACATCCTCTTCTTTTCACTGTTCCCTCCAATCCACCGTTAGTTGGTGTCATTATTTTTTCGCTCATACCTGTCAAAATATAAAATGAAAAGACAAGTATAAGATATAAGAAAATGCTTCAAAAAATAATTAAAAAAAAATAGAAAAATAAGAAATTGCCATCGAACAGGCAATGTATACAGAAGTGCTTTAATGGGTACAACATTTCAGTAGCATGCCATATCGTTTAAAAACAAATAAATTTTCGGTTTCTCTCTTTTCTCTCTCTCATCTCTCTCACTCCACATTCTTCTTCACCAAAACCTTTAAGAACAATCCTTTTCCGCTCAGATCTGGTCCATTTAGGACCGGATTTGAGCAGATTCCTTTACTATTTCTTGTTTTCTAGGTTAGTTAGTAGTTTTAACTTAGTTTTCTATTATGTTTTTTACTTATCTACACTATTATGGTGGTTTTATCTACTCTTTTGAGGTTTATTTTTGCTTTAATGGCGATTCTTGGTTATTGGGTTGGGTACTAAGATCGAAAGTGATGCTCTCCAACGACAAAATCTTCATCTTCATCAGTGATTTCTTTGACGACGAAAACTTCATCACTAGTTACAAGAGATTTGAGCAAATCACTCATATTTTGGGAGCATGCATGTCTATCTAAAGAAGAAAAACAAACTAAATGATTGGGATTTACTTCCGAACAAAACCATTCTTCCTCCGATTTAATCGGATCTTATTCATACTTGTATTTGTCTTACTCCGGTAATCCTTCTCTTTCTCTTGTCGTATGTTTCGGTATTGTACTTTTACGGTATGTTTTTGTTACTTTGTATTCTCTTATTTTCGATCTTATTTTCGACCTTAAACTTATTGTAACCTCAAATTTTCATTAATAAAAATGTTCCTTATTTATTAAATAAATAATTAATTAATTATAGATAAAAGAAAAATGTGATGCAAGCCTAACAAAAGGTTTGAATGCAACTATCGTGGAAAAATATAAGGTCGCGTTATAAGATTCCAAGAAATGCCAGCTAAATGAATTCAATTGCATGTCTCAATATCTAGACTTAGACTTTATTGTTTCTTTTTGGATTGATTGATAGATGCAAGCGCGGGGAAGCAATTCAAGTTTGTAGCTACCAAAGGTCAAACTTATAGGGACACTGTGCTTTGATGATAAACGACTTATACATTCAAAGCTTAAGTTAAACTATTATTTAAAAGTGGTAGATTGTAGGCAAGACCATCTCAAACAGAAATAATTTTGTTAATGGGAACGGTGGATTTTGGGAGTTTATTTGGCCCGTCAGTTAAGAATTTTATTTTTTTTAAATTGTCTTTAAAAATAAGAGCGACGGACATATGAAAGTTTTTGACGTCTAGAATACAAAATGAAGTCGGATTACCACAACACACAAGAGGATTACAAATTCTAAAAATATGGGCGTGCAAAAATGTAGAGAAAATGCGGATTTAAAAAACGGAAGGTTGAAATGAGGCCTACTTAGCGTTAAATGTCAATATGTCATGTCCCCGGATGAAGTCACTCTCAATTTGCAAGTTGAAACTTGGACATAATTGCCGTTGAACTTTGAATAAAACAAAAGACAAGACATTTTCTAAGCTACGGAGAAAACAAGATTTATCCGATTGATCTTTCTTGGTTTCATTTTGGTTTATCAAGGATTTCTTTATTACAAATATAATTAAGTAATAATTGCTGATTATATATCTACAGTACTATAATGCGCGCAATTCCAAAAGAACATGAAATACTGTGCACTAGCTAGCAATTTGGTTACTTAAGCATTATCTATCAAAATTTACGGAATCAATCCATCCGACTGCTTTCTTATGGATATTGATACCATTTTTAACTTCAAAATGATTAAATGCAGTATTGAAAGATTATGAACTACTAACAGGTTTAATTAGTTGGAAAATTAAGATAAATGACCGGCAAGGCAAGTGTAGAGGATCATATCATATCCTTCAGTTTTCCTAGTAAAGTAAAAAACGTTTTAACTGTGGGAAACTGAACTACAGCTACCAGAAACTGATCAACTACCCTCATCGAGCAAGACCAGTTAAAAACAGATCAATGAAAACATAATACGTAACATGATACACAAAGAAAAACAGATGAGGAAACAAATATGAAATTTGTACTCAGAAATAAAAAGAAAGAACATAAATGAAATTTGTATCATTTGGCCAAAAAATTTCCATTATACCAACACAAATAATTATATATACATACCTGAATTTGGGGAATGGAATTGATCGATCAAAGCCAAAGCTTATTCCAGAATCGAAAAGTCTAGGAGTTGCCTACTTGCTGCTCTTTCTTAAAATGGAGGAGACCATTGAATGAACCCAAGAACTCTAAAATTCAGAGATAAAGATGTCTTTGTGTGGACAATGGAAGCGGGAATCAAGTCAGTCTTATTTATAAAAGGAGTCTCAGCCATGTAATACAGTCAGTCCTACCGTCCTTACCGGCAATCCCCAGTTGCTGCAATTAGTTGACTCAATAGTACTGCCAGGTGTACACTAGATTCAGGCCCGGTGATAAAAACTTATTTACAGTTTCCCAAGGAAAGATTTTTTCCCGAAAACTCTTAACATACCGTCCCCTTAGACGACGTTAAAACAACCCCTCATAATTTTCTTATTAGTGGGGCTAAAAAGTGGCCCCTTGTTAATCACCCAAAAGTAAACGTGAGGAGTTGTTTTAAAATTGTCTTGTTCAACGGTATGTGTAGAATTTTTTATTTTTTTTCTTCTAAGTTGTTTAGGTGGAAGAATCTTATGTAGTGTAGGCCTGTCATGGGAATCTCAGTGCCGGTCGTATTATATGATGTGTGTATTATTAAGAAATACTACTAAGTACATCCATCCACTCGTTTAAGGTTTTGGGGGAGGAGGAAATATCCTATTTGTTGACTTCTCACAAATCAAACCATACGTACATATCATAAGACATAATCCAAAGAATTTCTCTACTGATAGAAGCTTATGCAAATTGATTATCGGCAAAAATACTCAGCTTTACTAGCTTAGTATTGCTGAGAACAACCCACTATATTGGCCCAACGTGCCAAGTTGCTCTGCATTGGAGGGTGCCATAGCTAAATGCCTAAGTATTGTACAAAATTGGTTAATTAACCCAATAATGATAATTTCTGGGTGAAAAAGACATGTAAAATTTGATATTGTTTAAATGGACGAGAATGTAAAAATAGGCAGGAGATGTAAACAGTTTTATCCTACCTATTTTCAAATACTTTTGTTTATTTTTAATTTACATCAGGATGCATCCAGTTTCACCCTCGCTATTTTTTAAGTTTAAGCCAAGATGAATCCAGATTCATTCTTGCTATTTTTTTGGTGTCCATTTTACCCATACTAATTTTTACTCGTCCATTAAAACCATGTTTTAAAAATATTTGGGTAATTGACCCAATTTCTCTAATTATTGCAATGCGATGTGTCTTAAGGGAGATCATTTTTGGTATCCGAGATATATACAGAAAAACGGAGGATCTAGTATCAGTATCAGTTAACCGACAATCATAGTCCGATTAAGCAAACCAAGCTAATAAGCTTCACCTTTCAAATCATTGAACATTGGACAGGTAACAAGTGCCTTTCATCCTAGCTTTTGGGGGCGTGTCTCCTTTGATGAGTGCACCGTGTGGGGATAGCAGTCCTTCGTGCACATGAAATTGGAAATGTTGTCGCTAGCTGGGTTTTTTAGCTTTGTATCTGATCATAGCATGTAAGCCTGTTACTGGTGCGTACTTTAAAGACACGTTCAGAGTGATCCTACTTGCTAATCCTCAAAGTTTCTCCCTATAGGTAAGTTGGCATTTTATAGCATCAAAAAGATAGCTAAGAAAGGATGGCATCAAAAGGATTAGGTAAGTGG
The DNA here is from genome assembly GCA_023531105.1 of Papaver atlanticum. Classification (NCBI taxonomy): domain Eukaryota; kingdom Viridiplantae; phylum Streptophyta; class Magnoliopsida; order Ranunculales; family Papaveraceae; genus Papaver; species Papaver atlanticum. Next base: position 1,018,598 of record JAJJMB010017645.1, read on the forward strand.
TAACCACAATAGTTAAGTCTACATTTGTTTAGCATACTCCAATGGAAGACAAAGGATTTTGTTATCTGCGTGTTCAGACTTCAAGTTCAAAGAGACGTGCACATGTAGACATATAGACGAGAGACAGAGAAAACAATACGTTGCGTTGCTTGAATTTTTGATATTTTATAACTAACACATATTAATTGATTGGTCTAAAAAGTCTCCAAAGGACGGAAAACAACTTGCACCAGTGAAGTCCCACACTCTTACTCTACTCGGAAAATCCATATTTGACTTTCCTCCTGAGAATCCTCCCTACTTAATGGACGTATTATATGACAGAATGTAACAGATTTTGGTCAAATATTGTTTGTAAGAATATGAACTGTAACTGAAGCGTCATTTTTCCATTTTTTATATTTTTGTTATACTTTTCCATTGCAGCCTGTTGTAGCCATTTTTCCTATTTTGCATCAGGCTTTATGTAGCCCTCTGTCTGTAATTTTCTCTTTATCCCACTATAAACAATAAACTCTGCAGTTTTATTTCACCTTGAGTTTCTTTCGTAGTATCAGAGCAATTTGATTTTTTAGATCAACATCTTCTCGATCCACTTCCGTTCTTCTCTGAAACTCTCTGAGTGACTTCCTGCTATCACATCTTGTATGTCAATGGCGATCGACGACATCTTAGAACTTTCGTCAAATCAATCACAACAAAATCACAATAATCAAGTTTATTTTTCTAAATCTCTTACATCTCATATACCTTTTTCCAAACATTTCAAATTTTGTTTCTATTAAACTTGAAGCTGATGGATCCAATTATTTAATCTGGAAGAATCAATTTGAGTTGATATTGATTACAACTGATCTCTTTGAGTATGTTGATGGTACTATTGTGGAACCTCATCAATTCATTCAGATTGCTGGAGAAAAGACATTGAATCCTGAGTATTTTAATTGGAGGAAGCTTAATTGATTTGTGATGTCTCGTTTGAATGCAACTCTTTCTTATCGTGAATCTCAAAGCATGGTTGTTCCACCGCAAGAGAAATCTGGTTATATCTTGAGAGATTTATTCTTCGTCAATTTTCTGCTCGGAAATCTCTACTTCGTAGTCAGCTTCATTCAATTCGAAGAGGTTATCGTTCTATTTCTGATTATGTTGATGAGATCAAGCCAAATTCTGATTCTTTGGCTGCAATTGGTCATTCGATAGATGAATCTGATCTAGTGATGTATACATTTGTTAGTACCTAAATATTACTTCTAGGAAAAACAAATGCACTGTTGTAGTACTTTCTTTTAGGTTCGAAAATCAATATCGAATAAGACAAGCCTAAACCACGAAAGTAGTCATTCCGTCCTGCTTCGGTTACGAGGATAGAAGATGGGTTGATCTTAGGGGAGGGAAGCGTAAAAGTTAGATAAATTGTAGTGGTATTGAATTGTGTATTTGGGTGTTGAAAATATGAAAAATAACAGAGCTTGTATGGATGCTAAGCTTGTTATGTTTTCTGAATAGGCTAAGTGGCCTATTTATAGTAGTTTTAGGATACACGTTGTTTTTCTCGTAAGTAGTGGAGGTACTGAGGTTGTGGAGAGATGAGAGATATGGATATAATGGAGATGGTGTGTGATATTCTAGGGAAATTTCTGGAGAAACCCTTTTTTATTATATCCCACTATCTCTCCAACTACTATAACCGTCACCACTACTTGTAACTTCTCATCATGGGATGTTGCCACGCCGCATGTTATTATAAACCACCAGACCAATACCTCATGAAGAATCCCCCACGTGACGTATTTGATGTTTCGTAGAAATTAGTAAAGTCATGGACTACATCTTGTTTTGGCTAAATAATAGTCGTTGATATACCACATGTCTTATAAACATGTTGATCGAGTTTTGTGGAGTTGTTGTGAAAACAACTTTGTCACGGACAACTAGGGTGCCAAGAAAGTGATGTGGAATAATCCCAGCCTCCTAAGTCGCTAGAAAGTAGCCTGACACATTAGTGACATATTATAGTGCTAGAAATTAGCATGGCATGCTAGTGGCGTAAAAGTAGCATAACATGCTTGCTCTCTTCCACGGTAGTTAGGATGGAAATAGTTAGGCCATAATTGTCCATGGATGGATCATGGCATGGCATGGCCTAAAATAGCGCTAGGGTTAACCTGGCTGGTTGTGGCCAAAATAATTGGATCATGGCTTGTCCAGAGTCGTCCAAGGCACATGTGTATCATCATAGCATATTTTTGGCCAGCCATAGTGGCTGGGCTAACGTGTATTTGGCCATGGTTTAATAATGGACGGTTTAGGGCACGGGAGTGGCGCAACTTGGCCACGAGAATTAGGGTTTGGCCATAACTCTATCATGGCCACAAGAATATGGTCGTGAGGTGTTCATATCAGCCTAAGTGGCTGAGTTGGGATTTTTAGCCATGATCTTATTGTAACAACCACTTAGGTTAGGATTGGTCCTAAATTTTAGGGATTGATGGACTTGGCCGACTATAGCCAATCATTAGGTCAAAAGATATTGACCATGACTTTATTCCAACCAGGTTAGATGAGGCTAGTTGGTTAGTTGAGATTACATCTTCTAAGTCGTTGATTGGTCGTGACCCCTTAATAGCATATTAAGGTTTTGTGAACTTGGCCACCACACGTTTGTGGCATGTGGGGTAGCACCAGCCATGTTATAGATTTGGCTGTAGCTGGCCAAGGTCTCACAGGGTCGTGATATATATATATGCCGTGGACTTGGCCGCGGCTAGCCAAGGTCCCATGAGCCATGACAGACACACTATGGACTTGGTCGTGGTTGGCCAAGGTCCTACTAGCCGAGGAAGCTATGCCATGGACTTGGTCGTGGCTGGCCAAGGGCCTATGGAGAAATAATGCAGTTGGCCAAGGTCCAACGAGCTGTGGGAGGTTTTCCAGTGGCTTGGCCACATCTGGTCAAGGTGATATGAGCGTAGCAATCTAGGCTATGGACTTGGCCAAGGTTTGGCCAAGTTGTATGAGCGTGGCAAGCTAGGCCACGGACTTTGGCCATGGTCCGACCAAATAAGGTTTGCAACTTGGTCGTAATATACGGCCTATAAGGGCGATAGTGGCTATGCTGCAACCAATGTAGTCAATCTTGGCCGAGACGACTGAAATCTCAGCGAGATTTCCGGTTTCGGCACTCAAGCGAGCGGAATGATCAATTTCGCCGAGAATGAAAGTGACCGGAAATTTTGCCGAGATTGACCGAAATCGACCGAGATGAAACACCCGAGATGAGGGTAGTTTGGTAAATGTGATGGTAAAATTTATTTAATCCCTACAATTACTATGTTCTTCTGAAATTCTTATAATACTTTATAATTTTGTTTTCTATAGCTGAATCAACAGTAATTCCTGATTCATTTCGTTTTTTCCGAAATGGTAATCAGACTGAATACATATATCCATATCTAATCAAATCTCTTCTACTTTATCTTGCTCTTATCTTTCTCATGTTGCTTCTATTCTACATGTTTCATCTACCTATTATTTGCTTATAATCTCAGTTGTTGAGAACAACAACACTGGTAATAATGATACATATATATGATGAACTCAGAAATATACATATATGTGTAACAGTATTTACTGCGTAATGTAGTACTTACATATATAAAATTATGAGAACAGTACTGATGCATGTTACAATAATCCCAGGTGCTTTAATATTTTAAAACGAAAACTCAAGCTCCTAGATGAATTGCTCACTATTATAGAGCCAACTGAGTATTTATTTTATGTTGTGTTCCCAGCTGAACTCTTAATACTGACATGACATTCATGTTCATTCTCAGCTGAATAGCATGAATTTCCCAGAGTGTATGGATTAAGATATGCATGAAAGATACCTGATCAAAAGCATCGCAAGTCGTGCCAACAAGATCAGACATCCATCATGCTACTTGCAAGAGTATCAAAATTTTAATGATTTTGTGCTAACGTGCAAAATTCATCTAATTTACCTAATTTACTCAATTTTGTGTCAATTACACGAAATTCAATTATTTGATCTAATTTTGTGTCAACTCACAAAATTTGATTTCCCCCCCTAAAACTGGAGTATGCACAATATCTTGATCTATTGGTCGAGGCCAAACCTAGGCATGTTAGGAATTAGCCTATCATATTGCCGGTGGGATACAAATCCTAGCAGGGGTTGGAAAATCAAATAAAAAGGAAATCGTGATTGGTCAGTCACGAGAAGGAACAGGACCGCGCAACTTGGACGGTCGATATACCCTATCTCGTGCCTCCCATGGCCTACCAGCCATGTTCCATGTTGGCCACCTAGCGTTCCTCTTTTTTATTGACCAATCAGATCGCTCATAGCCTACATGCTCCTCCCTAAATCGTCGACCAAAGTAAGCTGGTCGAACTGCTTAACTTTCTTAAGGATTACCTGCCCAAGCCAGTCGCAAACTGATCACGACCACCCAACTTGGCTGGTTGATTTATCTAACCTAAATCCTTACATTCTCGATAAAAAAGGTGTCATCGGGACTACTAGTCACCCACCCATTATCCCGACCAATCAGAATGCTCGTAGTCTACATGCTCTAATCTAAATCGTCAACCAAAGTAGGCTAGTCACTTTTCCCATTTATATTTGAAATTAGATCCTAACCGCCCAAGACAGTCGCAAAGCAGTCACAACCATCCATCTTGGCCGATAGTTTGGCTATCTTAGGTCTCCTTATGGTTGACCAGTTAGGAGCCATAGTGATTGTCGGTCGCTCATCTATTATTCTGGCCAACCGGATCGCTAGTAGCTTACATGCTCCGCTTCCAGTGATTGGCCAAAGTAGGCTAGTCAAGCTCGTTAACTTTATTAAGGAATTGGATCCTGACCACCCAAGTCGGTCGCGAAGCAATCACGACCATCCACATTGGACGGTCAGTTAAGCTAGCTTAACTCCTTCCTTACATAACCGAGCAAACTTCATGATGATCACCGCTCGCCCCTCTACATTTTCATCCAATAGGAACCCTCTTAGCCTACATGCTCCACTCCCAATAGGTAGCCAAATTAGGCTAGTCGAGTTACTTCAAAAATCCTAATTAGGTCAAATAAGCCGACCATGATAGTCGCAAAGTCATCTCGACCTCTCGACTTCGCTAGCTAATTTGATCTGTCTAGATTTAATCTTTGTCGACCAATGAGGTGCCATGACTGCTAACAGTTGTCCCTCTTTCCAATGGACCACCCAGGTTGTCCATAACTTACATGAGCGGCAACCAATGATCGACCAAAGAGGGCTGGTCATGCTTTTTAATATTATAGAAAAGCATTTAAGACTAACCGTGTAAGTCGCATGTGTCAAATCTTTTAAACATTAATTTTAAGGGATTTGTAGTAGATTCAAATTGCTTTATTATTATCGATACACTACATGTATCGGTTTTGAATAAAACCTAATAATGATACGTTACATATATCGGTTTTGTTCAAAAATATAAGAAGATCCCTACTTCCGGCAAGCTATGGAGACTCGACTTTCCATTATCTACATGTAACATAATCCACATGTGATTGGTCAAAACTCGCATGTCCTACATGCACGATCAACACCACATATTTAGTGATTAAATAGTCACGTATTCTTATCCACCTTTCATAACTACTTTTCAGTCAAGAAGAGATGATAAAATAATCACGTTCCACACAACACAACTTGTTGACCTAGTTATACAGGTCAGCCTAGTCGAGCAAGTCGGCTTCTTCTACAACTTTTCACTCGATATATCAACAATATCACTAATGGGGATGTTCATCAAGGTATTGGTCTGGCGGCCTACAACGTGCGGTGTGCAATACACCTATTATGAGAAAGTGACGGGAAGAGTGGGCAGTTAACGAGTAAAATAGAAGTGGATACACAACCGTCCAGTCCTACTTTCACAATAGGGATACGGTTTTCACCACCTTCACACGATCTCCACTACTTCACTACTCCAGAACTCCACTTCCTACGAGATCAGGGTGTTCACTATGACTTACTATAAAATATATTTTCAATCTATTGAATAGACAATCAACTCAAGTATCCAAAAAATACAGAAAACTTACAACTTATCATTTTTTGCAACAAGTTACGTTTTTCTGAGATAAGTCATAAACAACCACACCTTGCAGAGTCTATCTCTCTGATTTCAACACCTTCTCAGCTTACCTCCCTAAGATCAACCCTTCACCTTCATTTTTTGACCGAAGCAAGACTAGAACGACCATTTCTTGGTTTTGGCCAGAATTGTAAAGATTGATTTCTCGAATCTAAAGTACTTATATGCAGTACAGTTGTTTAGGGTCTAGACTCGTTTATCATCAACCTACCCACTTTTACTCTTTTCTCCAAAATCAGTTTTTACCATACTACACTATCATATTTCATTCAAGGATAATCCATAGTAGTATAGGGTCCGAGACATTTATAAAAGGCATTGAAGTGCTCATAACTCTTGACAACCATCTGAAATCCTAAAGAGTCGATACCAAACACCAAGTTGATAAATATTGCAACTCTCTTTGTTGTATTTTTTTCTTCTTTTAATACAAAATAAATTTTTATTATCAAAAGAATATCAGATGCAAAAATTGTTGATAACATTTTGCCATTCTACTAAGCTAGAATTTGATAATGCAATTTTCGCAATTAGGTCTACGACTTTATTGGATCACGAAGAACAAAATAATTACAAGTGACAAAATTATTAAGTAAATAAATGATGTCTTGATGATATTGGTTATGGTTCACTTGACTGCTCTTTTCTTCCTATCCATAGTTTAGGGCTTTCGCAAACACGTTCTAGCTCAATTACTTAAACATGCACTGTCATGAAGAGCTAGTTTAATGCCAGTCGATCTGTTATGCTTGCACAAAGCAGCATAAAGATTCAGATTAATATCTGCATGGCATGGTCTACTCCATTTAGGATTTTGAGCATTCACATAGCTACTTTCTCTATGAACAAATGTCCCCTGCAACTTTTGTCGATCTGTCATTTGAGTTTTTGTGCTTATTATGGTTTCAACAGTTTGTACATGTTAGAGCATTGCTCTGTCGAACTCGCAAGCGTTGTTATCTCAAGCTTGTTTGTCAAGTTTAGGTGATCAAAACTATAAGTCTTGATTTCTAGTTTACTTATAGCTATGTCTCGGATTAGGATATAATGTGTAGTTAAGCTTTAGGCTTCACGGCGTTCATCGATTGAAGACGAAGATCTACATAGGAGAGATTGGAGGAACTTCATCAACAAAAGGTATGTGGAGACTAAAACTTATCTAACACTCATAAGTCTATTCTATTTTATCTCATATTGAGACTAAGTCGTATAGCTATATATACTTTTACATTACACATATTTGATATTTCGAGATGAGTTTAACCCGCTTATATATTTCTCGAAATATGTGTTGGAAGATTTTTGCTTTAGCTACATTCATCATTATTCTTGACGAGTTTAGTTGGAAACAATTTATTTGTTGGACACTAAATAATAAGTCAAAAGATGATCATGTGGAAATTTCCTTGGAACATCTTACATGATTTGTGTGAGACAGACATTTGATGTAGACTCGGAATGTTTTGCATTGATCATTCGGTCATTTGAAAATTACTTATAAGTTAATAGATTGTGTGAGACAGCTATTGTCGTCTTCTAAGGATGTTTCAATGATTGAAATGGGAGTTTAGAACGATTAACCTTTGTCTGGATACAACACAGTACGCATACCAGTATGCAAACTGTTGTGGTATGATTCAGGTCCGGAAACCAAGTTTGCATACCAGTATGAGAAAGGTTTTAACTGTTAAAGTCACGGACGATAGTATGCATACCGGTTGGCAAACCGCTGGACAAGACCAAAGTCTGGAACTTAAGTTTGCGTACCCATTTGCAAACTTAGTGGTTAAAGTTCTAAAATCGGTTAAGTATACATTTATAAATTAAGGAATGCAATCTTTACAAACCGTGGCTTAATGTTCATGAATTGGTTCTTATGAATAAAACCGATTTTTCTTCAATTGTTTCTTGAATACTGATGTGATTTTGAAGTTGTAGTAAAAATGTTTCGAACTCTAAGACTTGTGAAGATTCGAGTTTTTAAATTTAATAAA
>JAJJMB010017645.1:1026766-1080780 GCA_023531105.1 Papaver atlanticum
AAATTCTGCCAAAGAAGAAATGGTTTTCCCGCCAAAATTTATTTTTTGAATTTGAGAAGAAGATGTCCTCCCCCTAATCCTGCACGGGTGTCCCTTTAGCACTTGTCTTATGGGGTGCAAATCATAAACTTTTTGAGCCAATTTTGCCGCAAGAGCTTATTCCCTAGAAAAGACTTAAAACAACTTTATTAGAAATAAAATGATTCCTAGATAATGTAGTTATGGGTGAAAATGCGTAACACTTACGTGCTTATCAAATACTTCTATGAGATATATATAATTGAACAACTCTATGAGTAACACAATTAGATTCATTTGATTATCTTGCATGGTTGATTGATTATCATATTTGATCTAGAAGTGTTAAATGAATATGTTTAAGACAAAAGTGTTCATATGGCTAACTTCGTTTATCTATTGTTGAGCCAACTAGATATACACGTTTAGGTACGGCTACCCATATCTAAATGAAGGTATATTTCATGTGTGTGTAACAAGCTAAGACAATCTAACGATGGAGAGATATTGCTTTGGTTTTAAGTAAACTTAGCTTGAATCTAAAATCAGATTTTCATCTAATATTGAATGCTTTGTTTCTAAGCTAACCTAGCTTTGATTGTAAGCAACCCTGATTTGAAAGACCGTATAACGGAGAACTCTAGCAACTGGAAAACCTAATCCCCACACTTTTTTGTGATACTAGTTGCGGCTAGAGTCGATTCTCCTTTAACCTAGGTTTTTCCTAAAACCATTATAGGTTAACGACTTAAAGACTTCATTGGGATTCTGAAGCCAGGCCCAACTTTTTTTTTTTTTGTAGTTGCGTGTTATGATCTTACTTGTCCTATCGTATTGATTACTATCTTCTCTAAGATTTGCTCGAGATTTATCTCCGATAGGTAAGATATAAAAAGTAATCACAAAGCTCTTCGTCTCACTCTTTGTTATTCCACAATAACTTATTCTACTACCATATAGTTAAGTTATTGTGAGGTGATTGATATTTCTATGCTGGTCTTCAGGAATACAAGACCAGATTATCAATTGGTTCCTGTTCACCTTGATTTATCAAAAGACGGAACAAAACTTCATAGGTACTTCTATGGGAGACAGATTTATCTATCAGAATAGACTTATCTGTGGGAGACAGATTTGTATATAAGTCTTTGACTTTGGGTCGTATCAACTCTTAGTTGTGGGTGAGATCAGCTAAGGGAATCAAGTGCGTAGATTCCTGCTGGGATTCAAAGACGTAAGGAACACGACTGTACCTTAATCGATGTGAGACTTGGTTAGGGCTCAACTACATTCCAGTCTGAAGTTAACTTGTAGTAGGCTAGTGTCTGTAACGGCTTAATACACTGTGGTGTTCAAATCTGGACTAGGTCCCGGGTTTTTTTTTTGCATTTGCGGTTTCCTTGTTAACAAAACTTCTAGTGTCTGTGTTATTTCTTTTCCGCATTATATTTGTTTATATAATTGAAATATCACAGGTTGTGCATAGTTCAATCAATTGGTAAATCCAACCTTTGATTGTTGATATAAATTGATTGACACTTGAACATTTGTCTTTGGTACCGTTCAAGTTGTTCTCATACCAATCATTTCACGGATTCTATCTTGTTGATTTGCTGATTGATTTGAGAAAGAGATAAAACTCTTGGATATCTTTCCTTGATTGAGTCTGACTGTCTAATTGATTCACTTTAAATTATATTGGAGTTAGTCCATACAGATTGCCGAACGAAATATTGGGTGTGGTTGTTAGACCCCCGTGTTTTCAATTGGTATCAGAGCAGGCAAACACGCTAATACCTTATAAGTATTTATGTGTAGCAATCTTACTCTATGGACAGATGTGCTATCTCTGTAAACGCACCACCAGTCTTCGATGGCTCGAATTACTTATGGTGGTAAATTACTATGCGTGCCTTTCTTCAAGCGCGTGATTTTCAATCATGGGTTCGTGTTGTTAATGTCTATGATCCTCCAATGGTTACAATAGACGGTGTAGCTGCTGCAAAGGATATTGGGGAGTATGAGGATCATGAGATTCTTGCTACAAAGCAAAATTATGAAGGTTTGAATATTATCATCCATGCTATTACCCCAGATCTTCAGCACCATGTGTCTACGTGCACTCGGTCTAAAGATGTTTGGGATATCTTAGAAACTGTATTTGAAGGGAATACCTTTGAAAAAGAAGCTAGGCTCCAAAACCTAAATTCTGAATGGGAAAACCTTCGTATGGCTGATGAAAATACATTTGATGAGTTTAATCACAAAGTGTCTGAAATTGTTAATGCTACTTTTGCATTAGGTAAGATTATTCCTGAAAATGAAATTGTGATGAAGATTCTCAGATCGTTACCAGCTAGATACGATTCTAAGAAACATGTCATCATTGAAGGGAATAACCTTGATACACTTTCCAGAAATTCACTTGTTGGAAAGTTAAAAGCCCTTGATCATGATTAGAACACAGTCAGAACATTTGCGTTTAATGTTGTGACCAATACAAGTGATTCTCCTAACTTGTCTTGGGCTAATGAATGTTGTCCAAATCATGTTGATCTTGACAGGTCATCAATTTTAAAAAAGATCAAGGATATTGTGAGAAGAAGAAAAAAATATGAGAAAAAACACTCTCTCTCTGATGCTTCAGATGATTCAATCCAAGAAAATTCATATCAGTTTGTCAATGCGCATACTTCAGAAGTTTGCACGGAAATTTCAGCTCTCAGAGTAGAAACTTCTACTAACTCAAATTCTGATTCAGAATACGAGTCTGAGGCTGAGATTTTGAAATTCTTGGATAAAAATGAAGAAATTCATCAAGAAAATGTTCAACTAAAATGTTGTTGAGGAAACTTGAATCATCACTTCAGGTGAAAAATCTTGAGATTGACTGTCTTAATGATGAATTCACCAGAACCCTATCTCTAAAAGAAAAAGAGATTGACACTCTTAAGTGTGAACTGCAAAGGTTGTCTGGAAGCTCTAACAAGATCTCAACAATGTTATTTGGTCAGAAGTCTTTTGGAAACACAAATGGTTTAGGGTTCAAAAGCACTACTGTGAGCACAAACAACTCCTTTGTTACGGCCGGTTTTGGAATAATGGATGTTGAAAGTTGTGATTAACAAGAGTCATTTCAGCAAAACAAAAATTCTTCTCTGAAGTGTTTGTTTTGTGGAAATGCAAATCATGTTCAAAGTAAGTGTTGGAAATTCAAGAAGAACAACAAAAGAATTGCCAAACTTCAGAATGACATGCAAAGGATGAATCTGGCTTTGCGTAACCAACAAGTAACTCCTGAAGACAATAAGAAGTCTAAGAGAACCAGAGTAAGACGAGGTAAGAAGTCTGTTTATACAACAAACCTTGGTAAGCCACCTTGTGACATAAGATGTGAGCATTCTGCTCACTTCATCGCTACCAAAGTGTAGTAATGTATGCATCCTTATTATTAACTTGAGAATATAAGGATTGCATCAAGGTTGCTCAAGTCGTGTATAGTTGTTAATTTCTTATTTTCTAATTTATATAAGGTTATGAACATTAAATTGTGCAAGTGAATATTTTCTTATCAAAAATAGATAATGGATCATAAACCATAAAGACTTTTTCAAAGTTCTTTAGGGTTTGGTTATCCGGTGCTCTATTTATATTCATCTGAGATCAAAATGCACTTCACTTTTTTTTTCCTTTTAAAGATACAGTTTCATGGCTCCTGTAACTAGAGGTATCACAAAAAGGGTTGCAGTAAAAGTAGTTAATGTGTATCTTTGTGAAGGGATCCAATCCTCAACAAAGAAGAAGGAGAAGTCTACAGATGATGAAAAATGTTCTTCCTCTAACTGTCATTTGTCTATTTGCTATAATGATAATTAAAAAATAGGGGGTCTAACAAACACACCCAGTATTTCGTTAGGCAATCTGTATGTACTAACTCTAATATAATTCAAAGAGAATCAACTAGACAGTCAGACTCAATCAAGGAAAATATATGCAAGAGTTATATCTCTGTTTCTCAATGTAATCATCAAATCAAACAGATAGAAATCTGCGAGCCTGATTATTATGAGAAACAACTTGAACGGTACCAAAGACCAATGTTCAAGTGTCAATCAATTTCAATCAACAACCAAAGGTTGGATTTACCAATTGATTGAACTACGCACAACCTGTGATATTTCAATTATATAAAAAAATATAAGGCGGAAAAGAAATAACACAAACACCATAAGTTTTGTTAATGAGGAAACCACAAATGCAGAAAAACCCAGGACCTAGTCCATATTTGAACACCACACTGTATTAAGCCGCTACAGACTCTAGCCTACTACAAGTTAACTTCGGACTGGAATGTAATTGAACCCTAACCAATCTCAAACTGATTAAGGTACAGTCGTGTTCCTTACACCTCTGCATCCCAGCAGGACTCTACGCACTTGATTTCCTTAGCTGATCTCACCCAAAACTAAGAGTTGCTACGACCCAAAGTCAAATACTTGATAAACAAATCTGTTTCCCACCGAAAAGTCTATTCTGATAGATAAATCTTTCTCCCACAGAAATACCTACGAAGTTTTTGTTCAGTCTTTTGATAAATCAAGGTGAACAGGAACCAATTGATAATCCGGTCTTATGTTCTTGAAGAACATCCTTAAACTATCAATCACCTAACAATAACTTAACTATATGGTAGTAGAACAAGTTATTGTGGAATCACAAAGAATGAGACGAAGAGCTTTGTGATTACTTTTTATATCTTACCTATCGGAGATAAATCTCGAGCAAATCTTAGAGAAGATAGTACTCAATACGATAGAATAAGTAAGATGAGAACACGCAACTACAGAGAAAATAGTTGGGTCTGGCTTCAGAATCCCAATGAAGTCGTTAACCTATAATGGATTTAGTAAAAACCTAGGTTAAAGGAGGATTGACTCTAGTCGCAACCAGTATCACACAGGAGGTGTGTGGATTAGGTTTCCCAGTTGCTAGAGTTCTCCCTTATATAGTCTTCAAATCAGGGTTTGATAACTTTGTAACAAAGCAATCAATATTCACTGTTGGATGAAACCTTATTTAAAATTCATGCTAATATATTTCCACCGTTAGATGGTCTTAGCTTGTTACACACAAATGAAATATACTTTCATTTATATATGGGTAACCGTACCTAAACGTGTATATTGAGTTGGCTCAATAACAGTTAACCGAAGTTAGCCATATGAACACTTTTGTGTTAACCATGTTTATCGTAACACTTCTAGATCAAATGATAATCAAATGAATCTAATTGTGTTAATCATAGAGTTATTCAGTTGTTTATATTCTCATAAAAGTATACAAGACACAATTAAAGAAAAATCGGATTGATTAAAAAGAATCAGTTCATGAACATTTTAGCCATGGTTTGCAAAGATTGCATTCCTTAATATATAAATGTATTTGTGCACGAGTATGAAAACATACTTAGCCGATTTTAGAACTTAACCACATAAGTTTGCAAACGGGTACGCAAACTTAAGTTCCGGACTTAATCCTTTCCAACAGTTCACAAACGGGTACGCAAACTTAGTTCCCGGACTTTGACAGTCAAAACTGTTTGCATACTTGGTTCTCGGACCTGAATTACTTTTACAACAGATTGCATATGGGTATGCATACTGTGCAATATCCAGACAATGATTAATTGTTCTAAACTCCCATTTCAATCATTGAAACATTCTTAGAAGACGACAATAGCTGTCTCACACAAACTATTAGCTTATAAGCAATTTTCAAGTGATCGAATGATCAATACGAAATATTCCGAGTCTACATCAAATGACTGTCTCACACAAATCATGTAAGATGTTACCAGGTGATTTTCACATGATCATCTTTTGACTTTCGTAAAGAATAATGATGAACATAGTTAAAGCAAAAAGCTTTCCAACACATATTTCGAGAAAGATATAAGCAAGTTAAACTCAGCTCGAAATATCAAATGTGTATAATGTAAAGTCTATATAGCTATACGACTTTGTATCAATAGGAGATAGAATGGAATAAACTTCTGAGTGATAGATGAGTTCAAGTCTCCACATACCTTTTGTTGATGAAGTTCCACAAGCTCGCCTTAGTAGTTCTTCGTCTTCAATCGATGAACGTCGTGAAGTCTAAAGCTCAACTACACATTTTATCCTAATCCGAGACATAGCTATAAGTAAACTAGAAATAAAAACTTATAGTTTTGATAACTAAACTTGACAAACAAGTTTGCGATAGCAACGCTTGCGAGTTCGACCCAGCATTGCTCTAACAATCTCCCCCTTTGTCAATTTTAGTGAAAAAAATATCAATACGTATGGATTACAAAATAAATAAACTTTGTAGCTTCTCATCCAAATGCTTGATTTCCTTGGTTCTTCAACATTCCTTGAATTCTTCGTCACTCCAAGTACTCCAGTGATTCTGAACGTGTTCAACTCAGCATCATAGTTGTTGAAGATCCGTAGCCATAACAATAAGAAAACAGATGTTCTCAATTATTGTTATACAATGTCATAGTATTATGATACATCATCAAAGTTCAATTGTATCACAACTTTGAATATAATACTACGGTGATATGTATTACTCCCCCTTAGTCAATATTTCATCTCACAATGAAAACCACTCCCCTTATATAATGATCCGTAAACCATATGTATGTAGTGTGAACTACCAAATAATTCTCCCCTTTTTTGTCAATATAAATTGGCAAAGGTACGAAAACTAGCGGGATCATAATGAAATTCTCAAAGAGATTATTCATGACTAAAAGAGAACATATCAACTTTGTTTCGATGATTTCACATAGTAGAAACTTAGTGTATTCATCAAGGAGTTTATAAAGATACAAGATAACTCCAACAATATTCCACAGCCGCACTCCCCACAAAGATTTGGCAATTAAGCACAAGTTCAGTTAAGAACTCTCCCACATAAAATGTCGTTCCCGAAAGAACAACAAGAACGACCTTACTTTCACAAGAAAAGAAGGATTTCTTTGGACAATAACAAATCGCATGAAACATGAATTCGTATCCAGAAAATTCAATTAAATTAACCACAAGAGAACCTTAATGATTAATTTAATCGGAAATGCTCAACATAAGAAAACTTACGGAGCCATACAGTACTTTCACATAGAAGTGGATCATGGAAAGATCAATAATGCGGAATATTCAAAAGTTCATTTTATCTTTTATCAATATTTTCATAGTGACATAATATAGACTTAACTTTAGACATATATGGGACAATCATAGTTCACGGACGTAAACACACATATCCCATAAGATTATTTGCAATATATGAAACCAATAAAGATTAATACTGCAAAATCATCTTCCAAATAAATTAGAATTTAAATAAATAAATCTAAAACATAGCAAGATGAAAATCGTTGGCAATAGCTGTGTAATCACAATAATTGATATTCAACACCCTAGTTATCCTTCTTAAAACACAAGAATAAATTCTCATAAGAAGTTTCCTAGACAAAATAAAAATCAACAAGGTAAAAAACAAATTGACTCTTAAACCGATTATGAACTGAAATCAAGGAGCACTTTCGGAACCCTCACGAGTCTTGAGTCCTTTGAGCTTGTGATTGACAACATCCACTGCTTCTTCAGAGAAGATATCCTCATTAAGAAGATCTTTAACATGTGTCTTCATGAGAACAAGGTCAGAGTTAACCTTTTTCAACTCAGTTCTTAACACATCGAGACCCTTCATAGTGTCAACGAGCTACAGTTTTGCTTCCTCAAAGTATTTAAGAAAATCATGAACCACTTCGGCCGAAACCGTCTCATCATTCTCTACATCTTGATGAGTGTAAGCATAGTAGCATGAGACATTAGAATAATCCTCTGGATTTTGATATTTTATATCATCAACTTCTACTAGGGTTCTTTTCTTCTTCCCTTTGGACTCGAAACCAATACCTTTATCTCTTGCAAAATCACAAGTGCGAGAGGGTGAAGACATTCTTGACAAGAAGAAAATAACCTAGAGTACGCGTACGTGACTCAATAGGATTGATATTTAAAAGGTTTCTTAGGGAATAACTTTAAGGTTTCCAAAAATTGGTTCGTGACAAGTCAATGTGGATACCCGTACGATAACAAATTTCGTCCAAAAAAAAAAAAAAACTTGAAAACTGTAAAGTACCTCTTTACAAGGTAAAGGAATACATTATAATTTTGCTACGTGAAAATAAAAAAAAACTTTTCCAATTTTTTGGCTCAATAAATTTTATATTCTCACAGGAAGAGAAAAATTTAGAGCACAAAAGTAGCTCACAACTCAATAAAAAATCTTTTCAGAATTAAAAGAAAGACAATCGAAGTGATTCTCTAAGCAAAATGATACTTTGGCAAAACTTATCTGTAGACAATAGTTTAGCTATGAACGATAAGAAAATAGCTCGACTAAACAGAAAGTATTTTACTAAGAGTATACCCGATTTTTAGCATGTCTTACTATTAGAGCACTGCTCAGTCGAACTCGCAAGCGTTGCTATCTCAAGCTTGTTTGTCAAGTTTAGTTGCCAAAACTATAAGTCTTGATTTCTTGTCTACTTATAGCTAAGTCTCGAACTAGGATAGTAAGTGTAGTTGAGCTCTAGACTCCACGGCGTTTATCATGCAAAGACGAAGAACTACTCAAGGAACTAGTGGATCTTCATCGACAAAAAGGTATGTGGAGACTTGAACTTATCTATCACTCAAAAGTCTATCTATTTTATCTCATATCTTGAGACAAAAATCGTATTGCTATATAGACTTCGATTATACACATTTGCTATTTCGAGCCGAGTTTATCTCACTTATCTATTTCTCAAAATATGTGTTGGTAAGCTTTCGCTTTGGCCAAGTTCATCTTTACTCATGACGAAAGTCGTGTTGATTGTTTCAATCTCTTGAAAATCGCTTTGATGAAAAATAGTGTGTGAATAACCTCTATATAACATCCTCTAAGAATGTTTTAATGATTGAAATTAGAGTTTAGAATATATAACCTTGAATGGATATAAACATTGTATGTGAACTCATACTTGTGTAATTCCAAAATCCTTGAACCAAAGTATGCGTACTTTACTGGTTTAGGATGTCCGGAGCTAAGTTCGCGTACCCGTACGCGTACTGCCGGAAGTTCACATCCCGTGAATTTCTGCTGGAGTTTGTGAATTGAAAAGAAGCTCAATCCGGGTACTTAAGTATGCGTACCGGTATGCGTACTTGAGTGGATTATTTTCTAAAAACGGTTTATTCATGAACTAAGATATTTATAAATTAAGGAATGCAATCTTTGCAAACCGTGGCTATAATGTTCATGAATCGATTCGAGTGAATCAAAATTGTTTTTGCTTCGATTGTGTCTTATATACTTCTATGAGATCTAAGCAATTGAACAACTCTCTTACTAGTTCTTTTGAGTCATTTGAACTAGTTATGATGAAGATGAATAAGGTTGATATGAAAGTGCTCATATGGCTAACCATTGGTTAACTATTGTTGAACCAACTAGGTGTACACGTTTAGGTACTGTTACTCAAACTTAAATGACGTCACATTTAAAAGATTTGTGTATAACAAGCTAAGTTCGATCTAACGGTTGAAAGATATTATCTTGAATCTAATCAGGTTTTCATCTAACGGTGAATATTGAATGCTTTGTTACCAAGGTAACTTAGATTGCAAACCCTGATTTGGAGACTATATAAAGGAGAACTCTAGCAACTGGGAAACCTAATCCCCACACCTCCTATGTGATACTAGTTGTATAATCTAGAGTCGATTCTCCTTTAACCTTAGGTTTCTATCGAGACCCTGTAGGTTAACGACTTAAAGACTTCATTGGGATTGTGAAGCCAGACCCAACTATTTTCTCTGTAGTTGCGTGATCTGATCTTGTTGTTTCTATCGTATTTGAGTACAATCGTAAGATTGGCTTGAGATTAATTTCTCCGATAGGCAAGATAAAAAGTAGTCACAAACATCTTCATATCATCGTTTGTGATTCCACAATATCTTGTTTCGCTAGTCGATTAAGATTATTGTGAGGTAATTTATATTTCTAGGTTGTTCTTCAGGAATATAAGTCCGGTATATCAATTGGTTCTTATTCACCTTGATTTATCAAAAGACGAAACAAAACTCATAGGTATTTCTGTGGGAGACAGATTTATCTATTCCTGTAGACTTTTCTGTGTGATACAGATTTGTTTATTAAAGTCTTTGACTTTGGGTTGTTGCAACTCTTATTTGTGGGTGAGATCAGCTAAGGGAATCAAGTATGTAGTATCCTGCTGGGATCAGAGACGTAAGGAGCGCAACTGTACCTTGGATCAGTGTGAGATTGATTGGGGTTCAACTACGGTCCAGACCTAAGTTAGTTTGTAGTAGGCTAGTGTCTGTAGCGGATTAATACATTGTGTGTTCAATCTGGACTAGGTCCCGGGGTATTTCTACATTTGCGGTTTCCTCGTTAAAAAAACATATGGTGTCTGTGTTATTTCTTTTCCGCATTATATTTTGTTATATAATTGAAATATCACAGGTTGTGCGTTGTATCGATCAATTGGTAAATCCAACCTTTGGTTGTTGATTAAAATTGATTGATCCTTGTACATTGGTCTTTGGTACCGTTCAAGTTATTTCTCTTGTATTCAATCAGGCTCGCAGATTTCTATTTGTTTGAGTAAGGATTGAATCGAGAAATTGAGATATAACTCTTTGATATACTTTTTATTAAGATTGAGTCTAACTGTCTAGTTAATTTTCTTAAAAGTATATTGGAGTTAGTCCATACAGATTGCTAAGCGAAATATTGGGTGAGGTTGTTAGACCCCCGCTTTTTCACTTACTCAACATGATTTTTATGAGTAAGAATTCAACCCTTGTGATTAATTAACACAAGTATGAACTTTATGCTCATCAAATGAATGTTGTTCATGGTTAATCCTCTTTTTTCTTCTAATTTTTGGAGGAAACCCTTTTTGATGTGAAAAAGTATCATGAAACTTATTATCATCAAAGTATGAGACTAAGTCTGAATCCTTACCAGAAGAGGTTTTTTTGGAGGATTTTGACAGCCCATTGATAAAATCCTTGTATCCTTCAATTATCAGACCTAGGTTGCCCTTCATGTCTCCATTTTTTTTTTCACATCCTGGTACCTTTTTCACATCTTGAACATCATCCCTCTTAAGTTGAGAAGGACTTTTCTGAAATCTCCTTGACCGATTTGTATTAATGTTATAATTTGTTCGAACGTTCGATGAGCAGATTGAACTGACTTCCCTAGAAGAATTCACAGGGTGAGTACTAAAACCAATAGGTTTAGACATACGAATGTCAGTTACACCTTTGAGTATTAAATCTAAGGTGTGTTGAAGTCGACAAAAAAAAATTTCATTCAACCCAGTTTTCTCATCCGTTGAACATGTCCTTTTGAATCACAAAAGAGACATACTTTCTGATCACCGGAGTGATTAGAGTGTGTAGGATTAGTAATTAACATCGTTAGAAGATTTCTTACTTCCGTGAGATGTGGTGATTCCTTGATTAGGGGAAGAAGCAACAACATCTTTAGCAAGCGGAAGGGTTTGTTGTTTAGCTTCTGAAACAAGTTTCAATAGAGAAACATGATTACAAGTAGTCATATTTTCCATCATCGCTATTGAATCAGAAGTGATTGGTATGATGGACTCCATAGAGCATCCTTTATATTGAATAGAGAGATTACTCAATAGACGTTCTATTTCCAGGGCATCTTCCTTGAGTTTAGCCTCGAGTAAGATTCGAGATGAACAAACTACAACATTTTCCTCATTAAGAGCCCTTAATTAGGAATCACGATCGTTTAACATACCAATCATCGTATTGACCTTGAGTTTCAGCCTATTGATTTCAACTACTTGGATTCTAACAAGTTTTAGAATCGCTGCACTCTCTTAGGCTGCTTCCCTTTCTACTTCAGAGTCAGACTCATCAGTAAGATAGTCAGGATAACACAATTCGATACTTGTCTGTTTCGTAGGAACAGAATGTTCATCTATATGCGAGATCGACAAGTCTTTCTCTTTAATAGATTTCATAGAAAAGAACTTTTGTCACTGCTGATGCGTTTGTCAGAAATAGCACTACTGTCCATATAGTCAGATTGCAACAAACACAGACTTATGAGGTCTTAAACGTGTTTTCCCGCTTTGATACCAATTGAAAAAGCGGGGGTCTAACAACCACACCCAATATTTCGTTAGGCAATCTGTATGGACTAACTCCAATATAATTCCAAGAGAATCAACTAGACAGTCAGACTCAATCAAGGAAAATATATCCAAGAGTTATATCTCTGTTTCTCAATGTAATCATCAAATCAAACAGATAGAAATCCGCGAGCCTGATTATTATGAGAAACAACTTGAACAGTACCAAAGACCAATGTTCAAGTGTCAATTAATTTCAATCAACAACCAAAGGTTGGATTTACCAATTGATTGAACTACGCACAACCTGTGATATTTCAATTATAAAAACAAATATAATACGGAAAAGAAATAACACAGACACCAGAAGTTTTGTGAACGAGGAAACCGCAAATGCAGAAAAACCCCGGGACCTAGTCCAGATTTGAACACCACAATGTATCAATCCACTATAGACTCTAGCCTACTACAAGTTAACTTCAGACTGGAATGTAGTTGAACCCTAACCAATCTCACACTGATTAAGGTACAGTCGCATTCCTTACGTTTCTGAATCCCAACAGGACTCTACGCACTTGATTCCCTTAGATGATCTCACCCACAACTAAGAGTTGCTACGACCCAAAGTCAAAGACTTGATAAAAAAATCTATCTCCCACATAAAATTATATTCTTATAGATAAATATGTCTCCCACAGGCTCCCCTTAGTAGTTCTGCGTCTTCAATCGATGAACGCCGTGAAATCTAAAGCTCAACTACACATTCTATCCTAATCTGAGACATGGCTATAAGTAGAATAGAAATCAATACTTATAGTTTTGACAACTAAAGTTAACAAACAAGCTTGAGATAACAACACTTGCGAGTTCGACCGAGTTGTGCTCTAACAATAATAACTTTAGGGCTATGGTGAAGGATTTCATCAGCAAAAGAAATGATTTAAAATCTCAAATCATTTTCTCCTTGGAAAAGATAACCCACTATGAATAAATGTTGTCTCTAACAAGAACACCTTGTGTGATCTGAAAAGACAACTTAGTGAGTTAACCTATATTTTTGAAGATTTGGAAGAATTGAATGATCCCATAATCAATGGGTTTTTCAATAATGAGAAGGAATTTTCAGTAGATGCTCTGAGAAAGCTCTACAATATCTAGGAAACTTCTTATGAGAATTTATTCTTATGTTTTAAGAAGGATAACTAGGGTTTGGAATAGCAAATATTGTGATTACACATAGCTATTGCCAACGATTTTCATCTTGCAATGTTTTAGATTTATTTATTTAAATTCTAAGTTATTTGGAAGATGATTTTGCAGTATTAATCTTTATTGGTTTTATATATTGCAAAAATATTTTATGGGATATGTGTGTTTACGTCCGTACTCTATGATTATCTCATATATGTCAAAAGTTAAGTCTATTGTGTCATTATGCAAATATTAATAAAAGATAGAATGAACTTTTGAATATTCTGCAGTATTGATCTTTCCCTGATCCACTTCTATGTGAAAGTACTGTATGGCTCCGTAAGTTTTCTTATGTTGAGCATTTTCGACTAAATTAATCTATAAGGTCTTCTTGTGGTTAATTATTCGAGTTTTCTGGATACAAATTCATGTTTCATGTGATTTGTTAATGTCCAAAGAAATTCTTCTTTTCTCATAAAATTAAGGTCGCTCTTGTTGTTCTTTCGGGATTGACATTTAATGGGGGAGAGTTCTTAATTGAACTTGTGCATAATTGCCAAATCTTTGTGGGGACTGCGGCTGTGGAATATTGTAGGAGTTATCTTTTATTTTTATAAACTCCTTGATGAATACACTAAGTTTAGACTATGTGAAATCATCGAAATAAAGTTGATATGTTCTCTTTTCGTCATGAATTATCCCTTTGAGAATTTCATTATGATCCCGCTAGTTTTCGTACCTTTGACAAAAAGGGGGAGAATTATTTGGTAGTTCACACTATATACATATGGTTTACGGATCATTATGTAAGGGGGAGTGGTTTTCATTGTGTGATGAAGTATTGACTAAGGGGGAGTGATACATATCACCATAGTATTATGGTCAAAGTTGTGATACAATTGAACTGTTGTGTAATAATACTATGACATTGTATAGCAATAATTGAAAACAACTGTTTTCTTATTGTTATGGCTATAGATCTTCAACAACAATGATGCTGAGTTGAACACGTTCAGAATCACTGAAGTACTTGGAGTGGCGAAGAATTCAAGGAATGTTGAAGAACCAAGGAAATCAAGCATGTTGGATGAGAGGCTATAAAGTTTATTTATTTTGTAATCCATATGTATTGATAGTTTTAGCACTAAAATTGACAAAGGGGGAGATTGTTAGAGCACTGCTCGGTCGAACTCGCAAGCGTTGATATCTCAAGCTTTTTTTCAAGTTTAGGTGATCAAAACTGTAAGTCTTGATTTCTAGTCTACTTATAGCTATGTCTCGGATTATGATAGAATGCGTAGTTGAGCTTTAGACTTCACGGCGTTCTGGTAGGCTCGGAAACCTACAATAAATAATATTGCAAGTGCACAGCGTCTAACTAGTAGACAATGGCAAGTACATGTCGTTCCCATGAGGAGTGTGAAAATACTACTACTAACTAATATCAAAAATAACCAATCAAATTCAATATTTTGGAAATTTATAGAACTACGAATGCAAAATAGTAAAGACGTAACCAAAGATATGAGAATCAGTAACCAGGGTTTTATGATATCCACCACTATTTCTATTTAATTACTGAAATGAAACATAATTTTGAATATATGTCTATCATCCGTTCTATTGGAATCACCTATTACATGTATTAGAGTCGCAAACGTCACTGGTATACCTTAAGCATAGCGCATCAAAAGAATAAATCCAAGCATGCACCATCAAATTGCATCAGCGAAAAAATTATACGAAACTAAATATTAGTTCACATATATTATTTGACTATTCTAAGCATAACCCATCAAAGAACTTAACCCAAGCATGGACTATCAAATAATGAGACCAAAAATATTTGCAAAACTATCAATCACGCACATAGGTTTTTAAAACATGTGAAGCAACAACTCATTTCTCATTTAATCGATAAACAATAATCAGAAATTAGTCTATTCAAATCATAATAGTCTTTGCTCGATTAATCAATTAAAAATAGCCAATACTCCAAGTGGTTTCTGCCATAAACCCTAGTTACAAAAGCTTAGCCAAAGATGGCTTTCTCAAAATCCATAAACATATAAAATAAAAGCACTCAAAAATCGAAACGGAATTGCAAAGTACAACTGCAAACCTCTGTTCCTCTTTTTCCCAGTAGTTGCACGCCTCTCCTTCTGCTTCTGTTCCACCCCTTCGATAGAATATCTTCATTCTAAATATATCACTTACTTTCCAATCTTGCATATACAAACTTTAATACCGCCTAAACTAAATCATGCAAATTTCGACATACAGGCAAGAAATATCAAAACAACATGCGACTTGCTGAAATGACAAATGATCATGATATGCACGTGACCCCTTTTATTTGCTTCAGTATTCCACAAGCACTACTGTCTCCATTAGACTTTTGATATGGCACCTTTCATCCAAATGTTTATTAACTTCACAGTGTCTTTTCAACTTCCCAAAATTGGATGTATAAGAGTATGCGACGACACATGGCATAGTGTCACAGGTTTGCACTACTCAAATGCAATACCAACTTGACAATGGCAACTATGCTCCATAGCACAATTTCAGCCAACTCGCACTTAGCCAATACTTCAACTTCTTGACTAATTCTCTATTCAGGCCATACTAAATAGAGGTTCTGCTCACAAATCTTCCAAGCCTTCAACCAAATACACATACTCCGCTAGATGCATAAACAATAAGCCAAAACAAGGGACAAATGAACCAACAAAACTTAGCTTTAAAACTAGGCTATAGCCTTTTATTTATTGCACACTTAGGGTTACACACTTTTCTTGTTCCGGATTACCCAATCCCTTCACAAGATTAGGCTTATATAGCTTTACAAAAAGCTATGTACAAGTAACTGTCAGGCAGTTACAGATTTACTTTATGTCAGGCAGTTAGCCAACCGTGCCAACTGATCCAACTATATTCTAAAGCCAAAAAAGCAGGTCCTAGCCTTTAGAAATGTATAAAGCAAAGCAACTTCCGTGTAACCAACTCGAAACCGTCAAGGCCATGTCCCGGGCATATGTCATCCATCCTTGTTTGCACAATGATTGCGTCTACCAGCCAAAGTCGCGCCATCATCGCTGAGCATCATTCTCCCAATGATGCAAGTGTGCTAATGCAAGTATTGCTTGCTTGCATGCCTGCACGCCTCATGCATACAGGTTACTTGACAAACTCATTTGGCATCTCTTGATGCTAATCTCGCATCATTGGCTATGTCCAAACCCTGTTTGGCAAATGCCATTGTCTAGCTGCAACTCAGACATGTACTCCGCATATCTGACCTTGGCCAAGTCATTGATAATGTGCCACTGTAGTGCATCATCACTTGGCCACTTGACAGCCACGTCATACATAGGGACCCACTATAATGTCTTCTACATGCAATTTACTGAAAATCACACTAGGCAAACATGTCCACCTTCTTGACCTCCTCATTTCCAATAATGCCGTCCAACTAGTGTAATCCACTCCAAATCGTACATACATAAGACCTCAAGTGGTATATGACCCACTTATTCTGACACCTTTAGTGGAGTTCACCTGCTTAACAAAGAGATCTCTTTGTTTCCATGTTTCGTCTTCTTGCTTTGAGTGGTTGGTGCTAAGAAATAAAATGGTTAACTTGTTGGCCATGATAAATTAATCTCCGTCTTTGGTGTGCCGTGAACCGATACTGGTGCTTTTTGTCGGAAACGCGAATTCAGCTTCATTAAGCTATTTATTGTTCCGGTGATCGAATTCACTTGTACTTTCTACAAAAGCACTAAAACAATATTATTAGCTCGACAACGAGACCTAATTAGTGTAAATATGGGTATAATCGCATCGCACTTACGTGCTTATCAAATTCCCACACTTACATTTTGCTAGTCCCAAGCAAAACAAAAACGAAAATATACCCGCTCTACAGCTGGATATAGAGCTTTGTCTGCTAAACAGCAAGACAGGCCCACTAAACCGTGGTAAAGAGACGTTTGCTAAATAGCGAGACGGATCCACTAAACAGTGGATAAAAATGTCTGCTAAACAGCTAGACAGAAAGACCTGCTAAACAGCTGATCGTATCATACAAGAAAATACCCTGAAAATCATAATAATATTTTTTTTTTCAGACCCGCTAAACAGCTGGTCATAAAATGAAAATATGAAAAAGAATGAAAAGACCCGCTAAACAGCTGGTCATTCATTTTTTTTTATTTTTTATTTTTATTTTTTTAAGACCCGCTCTATAGCTGGTCCTAGTATACAATTTTTTTATTATTATTATTTCTGAAAATTCCTAACAAAAGTGAAAACCTATAAAAATCTATAAAATCTAAATGCTTAACCATTCCCCCACACTTAAACATTACATTGTCTCAATGTAATTGAGTCATCCAACGTAGAAATTAAGATGGGAAATTCAAGCAAACAAATAAAAGATAGAGGAAAGAAAACAAATCTAATGGGTTGACTCCAATGAAGCGAAATCGTACGGGTTGACTCCCATAAAGCATAATCTTTGTATCCATGTTTGCGCACATAAAGAACCTCAAACAAGGTGAGGTTGCACCAAAGAAAGCAGAAAAGCATAAATATAAATTATGAAAAGTTGGGGACTAATCCAATAAATCAGGTCAGCTGCGAATATGAACCTGCAAACACTATAAACCTCCATAAATATGTGTAAATCCATTCCCAATAGAAAACAGTCATCAGTCGAGATAAGTAAATCGCTCACATGGACAACAAACATAGAATGTATATTAGTTTCTATTCGGGAAGCACACTCTAAATCAGGTTCTAAATCAGCTGAAATACATTTGGTCGACACATTATCTTCACTAGAAATCAGAGGAAGCAATGTATTGACAATGTAAAAAGGTATCAGATTATCAAACTCAACACAATGGTTTAAACCTGTATCTAAAAGTTCGAGTTTATCAAAATCAGTAACTCCTAAATTTGGTTTTAAGTCCACGGAAATAACTTCCGTTATTGAGTTACCTTGATTGACCATTGGAGGGCACAATGCATTGAGTGCAAGTTACCTGACCAATATCAATCGGATCCATACTCACATCAGCAATCAATAAATCATAAGATGACTCCACAAAACAAAGGCTTAATGGAGCAACAATATCATGAATAATCACCTGATTATTATATGCAAGGAAGTGACTTATGGGAATCTCGTTATTTAAATGACTAGAAGGTATCTCATTATGAATGTTTATTGTCTCTAAGTCGTTAGACTCAACAATAGTATCTTCTGTATATACAGATTCTTCCAAATCATCATTATTAGAATAAATAGCATCTCTAACACAACTTTCGTCCTCTTGAATAGGCAAATAATCAGTAATATGATCATGAGTTGGATACGATATAATAGATTCAGATGTTATACCGGTATCATTATTCCTAAAATCACTACCAGTGTTAAGTCCATCATCATCCTCAAAGCATACTGATTCATCATCTACAACGGTTTCATTATTAGTGTCATCAATATGAGAAAAATCAAAACTTGAATCATCGTATAGACGAAGATCCTCTACGGGTTTCAGAAGTTCAGCAATCATTCTATCAGTTTTAGCACAGCTCTCAGCAGTTCTTTTAGGATATTCAATGGAAAATAACTCAGTGTGTTTGACCAACTGTTCCAAGCTAGATACGGGAGACGGAGATAGTTCACCGTATAATTGATTATCTCTTTCATACGGTGACTCATATGTGTGTGAATAAAAATTGGAATCCGTATAATGTGACTCATAACCTGGGTAAGGTTGGTAATGATCATAACTTTCACAAGGTCCGGAATGATCATACCTACGAGAATAATTCCAATCATTATTTACATACTTGTCTCTAACAGGTTCCTTACAATAAGAAGGTGCATTTGCATACTCCTCATGTGAACTATTAAATGGCTCATCTTTCTCAGCTCTGTTGGTAAGATTCCAAAAGGCTATAAAAGAAGCCAACTCACTGGAAACCATAATATAAAGTAAAATTTACTCAATAACTCACCTTGCAAAAGCTTTGAGAGAAAATCAAGTACTTACTTTTTAGCCCGTTATCAATTCCAATCGCCACACTTCAGACTAAAGTACCTAAAAAGAGTCGAACAAACTGCGTAAAAAGGAACTAAAGAAAAACAAAAATAAACTATATACAAAAATAAAAATAAAAATAACTATGTACATTTTTTTTTATATCAACAAGAGAGTATTTTGCAACCACCCCACGGCAGCGGCGCCAAAAACTTGGTAGGCTCGGAAACCTACAATAAATAATACTGCAAGTGCACAGCGTCTAACTAGTAGACAATGGCAAGTACATGTCGTTCCCACGAGGAGTGTGAAAATACTACTACTAACTAATATCAAAAATAACTAATCAAATTCAATATTTTGGAAATTTATAGAACTACGAACACAAAATAGTAAAGACGTAACCAAAGATATGAGAATCAGTAACCAGTGTTTTATGATATCCACCATTATTTCTATTTAATTACTGAAATGAAACATAATTCTGAATATATGTCTATCATCCGTTCTATTGGAATCACCTATTACATGTATTAGAGTCGCAAATGTCACTGGTATACCTTAAGCATAGCGCATCAAAAGAATAAATCCAAGCATGCACCATCAAATTGCATCAGCGAAAAAATTATACGAAACTAAATATTAGTTCACATATATTATTTGACTATTCTAAGCATAACCCATCAAAGAACTTAACCCAATCATGGACTATCAAATAATGAGACCAAAAATATTTGCAAAACTATCAATCACGCTCATAGGTTTTTAAAACCGGTGAAGCAACAACTCATTTCTCATTTAATCGATAAACAATAATCAAAAATTAGTTTATTCAAATCATAATAGTCTTTGCTCGATTAATCAATTAAAAATAGCCAATACTCCAAGTAGTTTCTACCATAAACCCTAGTTACAAAAGTTTAGCCAAAGATGGGTTTCTCAAAATCCATAAACATATAAAATAAAAGCACTCAAAAATCGAAACGGAATTGCAAAGTACAACTGCAAACCCCTATTTCTCTTTTTCCCAGTAGCCGCACGCCTCTCCTTCTGCTTCTGTTCCACCCCTTCAATAGAATATCTTCATTCCAAATATATCACTTACTTTCCAATTTCGCTTATAAAAACTTTAATACCGGCTAAACTAAATCCTGCAAATGTCTACATATATGCAAGAAATATCAAATCAACATGCGACTTGCTGAACTCACAAATGATCATGATATACACGTGACCCCTTTTATTTGCTCTAGTATTCCACAAGCACTACTGTCTCCATTAGACTTTTGATATGGCACCTTTCATCCAAATGTTTATTAACTTCACAGTGTCTTTTCAACTTCCCAAAATTGGATGTATAATAGTATGCGAACGGTTCTACCTGAGTTACGGTCCGGGACGGCAGTATGCATACCAGTTTGCAAACTGCTGGACAAGACCAAAGTCCGGAACTTAAGTTTGCGTACCCGTTTGCAAACTTAGTGGTTAAAGTTCTAATATCGGTTAAGTATACATTTATAAATTAAGGAATGCAATCTTTGCAAACCGTGGCTTAATGTTCATGAATTGATTCATATGAATCAAACCGATTTTGCTTCAATTGTTTCTTGTATACTTCTATGAGATATATACAATTAAACAACTCTATGAGTAACACAATTAGATTCATTTGATTATCTTTGATGGTTGATTGATTATCATATTTGATCTAGAAGTGTTAGATGAATATGGTTAAGACAAAAGTGTTCATATAGCTAACTTCGGTCAACTATTGTTGAGCCAACTAAATATACACATTTAGGTACGGTTACCCATATATAAATGAAGGTATATTTCATTTGTGTATAACAAGCTAAGACCATCTAACGGTGGAGAGATATTTCTTTGGTTTTAAGCAAACTTAGGTTGAATCTTAAATCAGTTTTCATCTAACGGTGAATATTGAATGCTTTGTTTCTAAGCTAACCTAGGTTTGATTGTAAGCAACCCTGATTAGAAAGACTATATAAGGGAGAACTCTAGCAACTGGAAAACCTAATCCCCACACTTTTGTGTGATACTAGTTGCGGCTAGAGTCGATTCTCCTTTAACCTAGGTTTTTCCTAAAACCATTATAGGTTAACGACTTAAAGACTTCATTGGGATTCTGAAGCTAGACCCAACTATTTTCTTTGTAGTTGTGTGTTCTGATCTTATTTGTTCTATTGTATTGAGTACCATCTTCTCTAAGATTTGCTCGAGATTTATCTCCGATAGGTAAGATATAAAAAGTAATCACAAAGCTCTTCGTCTTATTCTTTGTGATTCCACAATAACTTCTTCTACTACCATATAGTTAAGTTATTATGAGGTGATTGATATTTCTTGGCTGTTCTTCGGGAATATAAGACCGGATTATCAATTGGTTCTTGTTCACCTTGATTTATCAAAAGACGGAACAAAAATTCATAGGTATTTCTGTGGAGACAGATTTATCTATCAGAATAAATTTATCTGTGGGAGACAGATTTGTTTATAAGTCTTCGACTTTGGGTCGTAGCAACTCTTAGTTATGGGTGAGATCATCTAATGGAATCAAGTGCGTAGAGTCCTGCTGGGATTCAGAGACATAAGGAACGCGACTGTACCTTAATCGGTGTGAGACTTGGCTAGGGCTCAACTACATTCCAGTCCGAAGTTAACTTGTAGTAGGCTAGTGTCTGTAGTGGCTTTATACAGTGTGGTGTTCAAATCTGGAATAGGTCCCGGGGTTTTTCTACATTTGCGGTTTCCTCGTTAACAAAACTTATGGTGTCTGTGTTATTTCTTGTCCGCATTATATTTGTTTATATAATTGAAATATCACAGGTTGTGCGTAGTTCAATCAATTGGTAAATCCAACCTTTGGTTGTTGATATAAATTGATTAACACTTGAACATTGGTCTTTGGTACCGTTCAAGTTGTTCTCATACCAATCAGTTCACGATTCTATCTTGTTGATTTGCTGATTGATTTGAGAAAGAGATATAACTCTTGGATATCTTTCCTTGATTGGGTCTGACTGTCTAGTTGATTCTCTTAGAATTATATTAGAGTTAGTCCATACAGATTTTCGAACGAAATATTGGGTGTGGTTGTTGGACCCCAGCTTTTTCAGTACCCCCATATTCTCAAAGATATTAGAACATCTCATTATATATATGCCACATAGAGAAGCAAATTTCTTGAAACCACGAGGCATTAATATTCCTATTTTGAGCTATATGATCACGCACAGAACATAGTCTGTTAACAATGGATGTTCACAATTCAACGTCAGATCTAAAAAAACATATTTGAGATACCGTTAATCTCTTGATCTAGTTTGAGTGACCATATGTCAGAAGAGATGATTCTCAAGAAAAATAAAACTAGGTGCAATCAAGAGTTAACAACCGTTAGTCAATCAAATCAATAATCGAAAACTAAAATAACAATGCAGATTCTAGTGTCCCACCAACGGTACTAGTAGACACTTCTTGATCCCAAAGAAGTCTATAAATTAGCAGACATAAGAGATTTCGTCTAATTAGGTTACCCTCCTCTCAAAGATAGTATTACAAGTAATACTATTAGCCGGCTAGAGCAGTGACTACGAAACGAAGTGCCTGCCTCGGGATAAGTTTCTAAGAAAAAAAAAACTTCACCATTTATAGACCAAGGTAGTTTGGATACCAAGGAATTTCCATAACCGAAAATATTCTCAAGATATGCAAAAAAGCACCTAAATTCGGTTTTGTCTAATTCCAACCAATATCCAACTGTATAACTGAAATTTCTCTTAGATGACTCAATATTAGCTAGAACTTAACTAGTATATCTTTCCAAAGATATATTTTGTTCGCTGGTAAAACAAAAACATATTTATTCGAAAATCTTAAAAAATTCTCAATCATTTCGGTTTGGGATCTCACCTTGAGTATCAAGGAATATCTTTGAACAATTAATAAATAAGATTTCAGCTCATGTTCAAATTACTCATTATGTTGACATCTTGAACCTTCCTATTTTGAAAACCCGGTTTCCAAATCGCACAAACCTTAAAGTGTACACAACTTAATGAAATTGGTTTTTCCTATTGGGACCGGTTCTACCTTGACTCCCAACATAAGTTAGGATCGGTTCTACCTTGATTCTCATAATTACGGAAAGTAAATGTAATGAACCGACCCTCCACCGATATTGTCCCCACTTAGCCACTGCGGTTATCCGGAAGTGGGGTTTTCAACGGGCATCGCTGCGGTCATCCAGCAGCAACTTCCCGAGAGGTCACCCATCTCTGGATTGCTCCAGCCCGAGCACGCTTAACTGCAGAATTTTTTGCCAACTCTTGAGCCAATTATGCTGAAAAGGCCTCGGTGTAAAGAAAAGACAAACCATTACTTATATTCCATTCGGCCAACCACTGCCAAATATCGATGTATTACAATACCACCGCCCTAAATTGGAGCCGTCTTCGGCTCCGGAATATATATTCAAGCCCGGATCTACGACGTTTCCTGCCCCTCATGAGATCAGTACCTGGCATATCTCATCCAGCGTACTCTCTCACCCTCGGCAGGTGACCCGTCGTCTTCTCTGATACCATTTGTAATGACCCGACCCTCCATCGATAATGTCCCCAC
Source organism: Papaver atlanticum (assembly GCA_023531105.1). Taxonomy (NCBI): domain Eukaryota; kingdom Viridiplantae; phylum Streptophyta; class Magnoliopsida; order Ranunculales; family Papaveraceae; genus Papaver; species Papaver atlanticum. The sequence goes on from JAJJMB010017645.1 coordinate 1,050,914, forward strand.
TTAATGCGGTTATCCGGCAGTGTATGTTTTCAACGGGCATCGCTGCGATCAACTTCCCAGGAGGTCACCCATCCCTGGATTGCTCCATCCCGAGCACGCTTAACTGCAGAGTTTTCTGCCAACTTTTGAGCCAATTGTGCTGAAAATGCCTCAGTGTTCAAAAAGGACAAATCAATACTTATATTTATCCGGCCAACAACTTCCGAATATTAGGGTATTACAGTAAAAGTAAACACACAACAAGATTTTGTTAACGAGGAAACCACAAATCCATAAAAACCACGGGACCTAGTCCAGTTTTGAATACTCTCAGAATTAAGTCGCTATACAAAGAACGAAGCCAACTTCGTATAGTTGAGACCAAGTTAGTTCCCTCAGTATCCTTGCGTCTACGACCGTCTGGTCACGCATGTGAATCCAAAGAAAAAAATCACTATCTTGAGAGTTGCTTTACCGATGTAAAGTATTAAGCACTGAACTCCTTTTGATCGCCTTCCAAACAGTAAAGGAACAAAGCTATTTTGTAACTACTCTAATAATCTTTTAGAAAAAGATTCGTTGAGTTTTGAAAAAGGCTCTTCCGTTCAAACTAGTAAACTCCTTTGTCGGGTAAGATCAATCCAAATCAGTAACTTAGATTCAGATTTACGACTATCAGGTTTCGGATATTGAAGAATATCACCAAATGATAGTTGTCGATCTAAACGACTATATGAACAAATCTATCAAAGATAAATCAGATCTAAGTTAGATCTCAGGCGATGAAGATGTGTGCATAAATCACGAGATACGAAAACCAATAAAAAAAATCTTTTTTTCTTAAAATCTTCAATTGCCTTCTTATGTACTTGCACGCCACAAACTTGAAACCACTTATGATCGATCACACACATAACGGAGTCTGTTAACAATGGATGATCATAGGTTATCTTTAGATCTAAAAACAATTCTAAAGATCCAATCAATACTTTGATCTAGTTTGAGTGACCCTTATGTCAGAAGAGAAGGCTCTCAAGAATAATCAAACTAGGTGTAAGTTTCAACAACCGTTAGTCAATCAAATCAATAATTGAAAACTAAAATAACAATGCAATTATCTAGTTCCCCACCAATGGTACTCGTAGAGCTTCTTGATCCCACAAAAGTCTAAAAACGAGATGTCGTAAGAGATTTCGCCTAATTAGGGTACTTTTCTCTCTGGATAGATGGCTCCACCAGAAACAACACGAATGAAGTTTTTCTGCCTCTTAGGATAGTTTGCAAGAAATGCAAACTCAACTATTTATAGACCAAGGTTGTTTGGACACCAAGGAAATTCGAAAACCGAAAATATTCTCAAGATATTCAATAAGTACCTAATTTATGTTTTCATATTTCCAACTAATATCCATCCTGTAATTCCGAGATCTCTCATTAGAAAATATCTAATATTAGTTTATCACTTAACTAATATAACTTTCCAAGAGATATGTTTTGATTTGCTGGAAAATCAAAAACATATAATCGAAAATCTTAATTCAAAGATTCTCAATATTCCGGATTGGGATCACCTTGAGTATCGAGGAATATCTTTCAACAATAAAAGATAAGAATTATATTCATGTCCAAATTATGTCTACATCAGGAACTTTCCTATTTAGCAAACCCTAATTCCAAACTCACACAAAATCATAAAGTAATATGTGAATATAGAGGATCAGTTTTTCTCTTGGGACTGGTTCTACCATGTCTCCTAGCATAGGTTAAGATATGTTCTACCAAGTCTCCAAATATAGGTAGGGATCGGTTTCTACCATGACTCCCAAAAAAAGCTAGGATTGGTTCTACCAAGTATCCCAATATAGGTAAGGATCGGTTCTACCAAGACTCTCAACAATAGTTAAGATCGGTTCTACCATGTATTCCAATATAGGTATGGATCGGTTCTACCAAGACTCTTAACATAAGTTAGGATCGGTTCTACCGCATATCCCGAACTAGGTAAAGATCGGCTTTACTAAGACTCTCAACATAAATCAAGATCGGTTCTATCAAAGTTATACCTAGGTTCGAATTGGTCATCCAATAGATCTTCAACAAAAACTGGACCAAAACGCCTATTGATTTCTTTTCGATTACGAAAAAAGTTTCATATATGTACTTAATTAAATATATGAAATCTAACATAATTTCCTAGCATGAAATTTCACTTATATCCAATATACAATCAAGTAACGAGTTACATAGATTATGTCGATGTCACATTTACGAAGTTCAAAAGATAAACGTTATACTTCGTAATCAAATATTCATCCTTGACACTTTGATCATAATGAAATGACCAAGTCTAATACTATAGAATTAAATATAACCTCGCATGTTATGTTTTCAATCTTAAACGACTTGAAAACAACACGATAGGAATGGAAACAAGTCAAGTCTGTATCACTATACCTCAAGTGGAAGGATGATATCTTCATTGTAGTCGATACGTCTTAACGATCTTTAGGTCTTCAGAGTAATACTTGTATGTCTCAATATTCCTAGACTTTCTAATCTAACCTAAACGAAGTTGACTCTAGTACAAGCAACTCTAATTGAGTTTTGACACTAAAATATGGCAACCAACCTTGACATATCAATACTTGGCGGGTTCAACCGAGCAATGCTCTAAAACCCTATATAGGTTAGGATCGGTACAACTTTAGATCTTCAATGAAAACCAGACCTTTAATCCTCTTGATTTCTTTCAACTACAAAATAAGTTCGTAAGTCTGCTTTCTTAAACTCATGTAATTAAACATAGTTTTTTAGGCACGGAATCAAACCTATGTTCTGTTCACTACACGATCTAGTAATGAGTTACAAAGATTATGTTGATGTCATAATTACAAAATTCAAAATATAAGCGTTATACTTCGTAATATACCAATATAAAACATTCATAATTATGGATATATTGTTCCTTGACACTTTGATCATAATAAGATGATCAAGTCTCTTATATTATAGTTTCATGTATATAACTTCGCATGTTATGTTTTCAATCAAAAACGACTTGAAAGCTGACGATATAGAAACATAAACAAGTCAAGTCATGTAATACTAACCTCAAGGTGAAGGATGATGTCTTCCATATTTTTTAAAATCGTACGAGTCACGATTTGACTCGTACGATTATACTCAAAATTTCCAAATTCGTTGTGGCTCGTATATTAGATCGTAACCCCTAAAAATCGGAAAGATTCCTTTTGAAATACGATTCTTGACCAGAGAGTCAACTTTATCGTTTCTAAATATGACCATAAAATGTATTTCAAACAAAAAACTAAGGTCAGGGCAGATTCGAACCCACGTGATAATGCTTATTAGCTAGTGATTCAACCATTATGCTACATCAAGCTCTTTGATAACGTTTAACTTTTATTAAATATATTGATATCTTATAATCTGAGTCTCTAAATTCACCATTTCAGTAGGACTTTATTAAATATCACATATATATTATACCAACACGGGGCAAAATAAAAATGACAGTGAATTTTTGATTTACGATTCGATTCTTACAATAAGAAAATGATTCACGTTGCGATTTACGATTTCACAACCTTGATGTCTTCGTTGATGTTGATACATCTTCGGATTCTTCAGGTCTTCATAGTAATACTTGTATGTATCAACATTTCTAGACTTCCTAGTCTAACCTAACAAAGTTGACTCTAATAATCTAATCAAGCGACTTTTGAGTTTTGATACTAAAATATGACAACCAACCTTGACATACCAACGCTTGGTGGGTTCAAACGAGCAGTGCTCTAACAAATCCTCTATGATAAAAAAAAAAACCTATAAGAGAAGTATGCTCAGTATGCTGATGAACTCAACCAATCTCTTAACAGAGAACGTGATCTTTGTGAAGCTATGGAATATTTTTCTGACAGTATCAACAAATTTGTTCAAAAACTTAACCTAAGAAGAGAAAAGGTTTGTAATCATGAATATACTATCAAAAGGATCACTGCATTAGTTGAGACTCATTCCTATGAACTGAATATAATACTCCAATGTTGCTGAAATATCAGACTGAATCTAATCTCATAATATCTCAGGAGAAGTGTAAATCCTTGAAAAAGGAAACTGCTGCATTAAAGTGCAAACTTTCACCGACATTTGTTGTCTATGACACATCCTGTACTGAGAAAATGGCTCCCACCCCTACTGTTATACGATATCGAAATACACATCATAAGACAACATTTAAGAGAGCTAGTATTCGAGAGACTAAAATAATATTTTACAACAAAAGGAGAACAAGGAGCTAGGGCTTGGAATTTCCATGGAACATCACAATCTCTAGGGTTTGCTTTACTTGTTTTCTTCTGTATTTTCATGGATTTTAAGAAATCCATGAGTAATTAAACCTTTCATATTGGTTAGATATGTTGTCCGAAGTTTGAAAACATGTATATTAATTAAAGTATTCATTCTTAAATGTTTATAATCTCTTCAATATCGCTTATGTTCTATCGTTTATAACGCCTTGTATGATTGATTACTGATTGTGAATTAGATGAATATGCATTCATATTTATAATTAGACTAGGGTTTGAGATCCGCAATTGTCGAATAACTCTAATCATAAGTAGCATAATGTAGTTGTTAATGATGAGATATTGCCATGCAATTGTGTGTAGACTAATAACGCGGGTTAAATCCGTGTGTCTCTTGAGTCAGATTGGTTAAAATAACCCAAACTCACAAAGACCATTGATATTAATGGGTTAAACTTGAGTGGCTCTTATTATGAGTTATTTATTGAGAAGGATTCTGAGAGTGTATCTTGGGCCTTTGACAGATAATGAATGTTGAGTATGATTCGGTTGGTAACCAATACTCTTTACCTTTGATATCCATATTAATTTACTTGTTTTAGTATAAATTATCTTTAATCACAATCAAAAAACCCCTGCTTGAAAGTAATTGACAATTACCTTCCTCTCTAGAGGAACAAACTTGTTTTTACTACTTTACTCCAATGTATATTTATGAAGTAAGAACTTGAATTGATTTTGTTTGGCTGGCAGCCGATGAAACTTTGCTGAGCATTGATAAACAAACCTTGAAATGTCATTATAATAATTATTTTTCCTAGATATAACGACCTGAGTTATTAAGGGGAACGGTCTTAGCCACTTCGTTTGATACAAAATCAAGTGTTTCTTGAATCTTATGAATTTTGCATCCCTTTTACAAGTGTCATTTATTTCCATGATAAAAATAATGCTTAGCAACATAAGAAATATGTGACTCATAATATTAATTTATTATGGATCCACTTACATTGAGGATCGATGGGTTTTTTTTCTTTCCATCATTAATTTAAGGAATTGTTCCCTTGACATCAGCGAAAGCACTTTTTTTGATGAGCACCCTTGAAGAGTTTGGTTGGACAGGATCTTTAGGATTGCCAAACATTACCTCTTTACTACAACTATGAGCATTTATTCCTTCAAAACCCAGACCTCGTGTATCACGATAATCTTTATTTTCTCATAATATTGAGGTTAGTATCCTTGAGCTATCCTTGAACTTACTCAAGTCATTATATTTTTTTCAACCTTTTAACTTTTTCAAGAGAAGCATGTAACCACAACCTCGTGTAGTTGAGACCGAACAAAACTACCCCTAGTTACTCAGTTCCTAGGTATCTATGTGCTTACGATGAATCTGGTCAATACACGTGAATCCCTCAACGGAGTCCATTGTTAAGAGTTTTTTCATCGATGTGAAGACTTCTGCAACCCAATTCCTTTATGACGTCTTACATACAATAAGGATCCAAATTGTTTTCTCATAATACCGAAATATTTAATGATTAAGTTCAGAGTAAAGGTTTCCGTTTATATCTGAGATGCCAATATATATCAGATTTGAAAATCCTTGATAAGATATTAAGATCAATCAAGATTTACGGTTACAAATGTAATCCACTGGATTAAAAGGTTCATGAAAAATCATAAACAACTCGTCGATCTAATAAGTCATACATTTATCAAAATAAATAGCTTTTTTGTCCCAGACAATCAAATCAACCAAATAATCATACAAGGGTCAAAATATCGAAGTCTTCAAATCTTTAAAGTCTTCTATCTTCTTAATCTTCGCCGCACATGATAAAATATGTTAATGTTGACAAATCAATAGTTCTATCAACAAATTCCGAATCATTAGAATTTGTGTAGTCAAGTCTTCAAAGTCTTGAGTGGCTTTATATCGAAAGAGAAAGACCAAAGAATAAACAACAACTTATCTAAAAGATAGTTATGCGTCATTCCAAATAACAAGTAACAAACACTGGAAATTAAATCATAATCTTAGTGACCCACCAACGTAACTACTAAAGCTTCTTGATCCCAAAAAAGTATTTAAACAAGTTAATCATGTTTTTGTCCAAATTGAATCATACTGCTTGTTATTGTTGAATTAACCACCACACAACGATGGTGTGTTTCAGGATGAGTTTATAAGAATACAAAGCTCCACTATCTATAGTGTTCAAGACCAAGTCTTGTTTGTAAACAAGATATTCCAAATTTGAAAATCAAAAGATACTCGATTAATGGATTTTCCGAATTTAGGTTATATCTCTAAAACAACGACGGTGTTTGAAATAACGTTCGTAGTTTGAAACTCCTCGTAAATACAAAGTGTTACAAGTTCCGCTTGAGTAGGTTATTATAAAGTGTTACAACTCATCAAGGGTGGTATTATAAATGGAGAAATTTGTTAAATAATAATGCATGAATCTCTGTAGCTGTCGTGATAGATTTGAACCTTAGATGGGGCCAATCAACCTTTATTTGAAGTTAAACTTTGATGCTTCTTGGATATCTGCAAATAAGTATGTGGAAATAAGTCTAATCATTTGCAAATTTGTGGGTACACGCAGAAGCGAAAGCCTTATCGGAGGATGTGGTATGGGCTTATAAGTATGTAATATATGCTTTGGATGTACATTTGAATGTTATAAAGTGGACAACTATGAATCTAATAATTTCTTATTAACAAAAAAAGGGAGATCTTATTGATAAAAAAAGAGAGGGTATAAGAGGCTTGTACTACTATAAGCCAACAAGAAAATAAAACAACTTAAGGATTACAAACAATCCTAAGCTGAAGAAGAACTAAAATACACACTCTTCCAATTTTTCATAACTTCATATGATGAAATAAACTTATACGGTACTCCACCAAGGACCAGCAAAACAAGCAATAAATTGCTTTATTTACCATTGCACCTTCATTGCCTGAACTAGGAACCTAATAGTTGACACTTTGAATTTGCTCTCTAAAGTTGAAAACCGGAAATGTACATATACACGTAGAGATGTTAATCATGTAGTAGACTCTTGCTAAACATGTTAATCTCCATCATGATTCACGACGAAGAATGGGAAAACACCAATCTTTTTTGGATCAATGCTTGTATCCAATAGGACAGAGAATGTATTTTAACTGCAATCCATCTTTCATATTTAGAAAAACAAACTCGGTAGATAATATGCTACAACTTTCATTTTGATACCAGATACAGATTCATTTTTATACCAGATACAGATGTCATTCTCAAAAGTTAGAAGCAAAACTATCTAGCTCTTAAAAAGTTGACATGGAAGGTAGGGTTAGCTTGTTCCAAATGGACTTCTTGTTTTTTGATGGGAACATTATCTATATACCCCTAGTATGAGGCCCATTAAAAAATACCCTTTCAAACTTAATATATACCCCTAACCTTAATACATTACTAAAATACCATCTCTTTTGTATAGTGTATATACAAAATCACTCCCACTAACCACTATTCAAAAAACTAAAATAAAATAAATAAAAACACTTCCTCTACTGTCCGTCACCACTGATCACCACCACCACTGTCCACCACCACAAACAACCACCACCACTGTCCACCGCCACCGTCCACCACCACCAACCACCATCGCTGTCCGCCGATGCCGTCATCACTGCCAACCACCGTCGCCGCCACCACCGCCGCCGCCAACCACTACCACTTTCATCCACCACAGCCGACAACAACCACCACCAGCCACCACCGCAGTCAACCACCACTGTCGACCACCACCAACCATCACCGTCACCGCCAACCACCACCACTTTATCATATCCACCACTACCGCCAACCACCACCACTTTTCTCCACCACCACTAGCAACCGCCTCTGCCGTCGTCGCCGCCATCACCACCACCACCACCATGTGGAGTCAACTTGCTGAAGTTGTCTCCATATCAGAGGCAACTTGCTCAAGTTGTTGCGAAAATGGAGGCAACTAGCACAAGTTGTCTCCAATAAAAAGTGTACAGGAACAAGTTGCTAAAACAAATGGAACCAACTAGCTCAAGTAGTCTTCAAAAGTGAAGGCAACTAGCACAAAGTTGTCTCCGAATCTGAGGCAACTAGCTCAAGTTGTCTCCAAATTTGGAAGCAACTAGCACAAGTTTTCTCCAAATCTGAAGGCAACTTGTTCAAGTTGTCTCCAACATGAAGGTAACTAGCTCAAATTTGTCTCAAAAAAAAAAAAAAAAAACATACACAAATGAGTGAACCAGGCGTGAGTCGAACACACATCTTCCGACATGAAGTCAATCGTGCTACCATTGCACCACTGATTCATCAATATTATAGATAACATATCAAAATCACATCCAGTAGACAAATAAAATAAATACATACCGAACACATCGATATGCCTACAAAAGAGTATGGAAATGCATATAATGAGGGTATCATTTACTTCATTCAACAGAAAGAAACATCACTATCTATAAACATCACTATCTATATATTGTTTAAACCTCGACAAAAATCATAGCTCTGATTGAGAAAAATTTACAGAAGTACTAGTCACGAAAATAAGGTTGATTTTAGTCTTTTGCAGTGATAATGAACCCTGTGAGAAGCACTCCTGTGGCATACATGAAGTGATTCATGAGAGCCTTGTGATTTTTCCACCAATTTCTAAGCCAGTTATCCAGTGTGAAACCCTTTGAAAATGTAAAATATCGTGATTACCAAAATAATCAAATTAGTAGCTGCAAAAATGAGACGTATTTGACACTGTAAAAGAACAAACAACGCATCTGCTAACTATTTTTTGTCTCAAGTAAAAGCGATTAAAATGAGACAATTGCATGAGAATTCCCATTGGAATACAAGAACATGCTTCTCAAAAAATGGAGCCAACTAGCTCAAGTTGCCTCCGAATCTGGAATCAACTAGCTCAAGTTGCCTTCAAAAGTGAAATCAAGTTTTTCAAGTTGTCCCGAGTAACTTTCAACTAACACTTCAACAATCTTAAAACATAACATACACTTCCATAAACAATCTCAAGTAGTAAATGTACTACTTACACAATGGATCTGTCTTACTAAGTCCCTGCACCGTCAATATAGCTTCATGATCTGTCCAAAATATTTGTTTCTCACTTTTTCAAAAACCACAAGTTCATCTAATATGACAGTAAGCCCACATCTGAGGCATTTGTGAAGTATCTCACCTAATATCGAACTTATAAACCACATGCATTTTCACCTTCACTCTCAACATCAACAAACTTAGACAACACCATACTTCCACAATAGTTAAGAAAAACTACAACTTACCTCATTCTTTCTTTGTTGAGGCATAAGAAATGAACATATACATGAATGCAACCGAGTTTCAGCTTGCTCCAACTCCACAGCTACAAAATAGAGCTCAACAAAACAAAATTTTATTATATTTTACCGGCTGCTTTCTTGTAGCAAGTCATGACCGCTAGCAAATTAGCTGTTTCATCTGTACGGTGCAAATGGCTTAATTCATTGGCCATCGTGCCCACCAATAAGACCCTGCACATTCACGTTCATGGACATGGTTTGTTTCCCTCTCTATTTGGTTAGTCCAGATCTTAGTTCATATTTAATCATAGATAATGGTAGTTTGGTAGACATGTCCAGTTGGAAAATAATAAAATAAAATCATGGATTAGTTAGTTTAAGTAACAATAAGCAATTAGATACTGAACAAGAGATGATCCGTGACTAAGAGACAAAATGGTTTGATCAGACTTTTTTCCATGAAGCTAATTATCTAACTTCGTACACTTCGTTTGTCACAACTCAAAGCTAAAATCATGCACGAAATTCCAAAATGAAAACCACAAAACTAGAGAATTTTCATTCTCCATAAAAGACGGTCACTACTGCTAAATATGATTATAGGACAACACTGTATAAGTACTTATTTCCATTAACAGCAAATGGAAAATCATCAAAGACTTGAAGTAACTATAATATATATGCATATACAGCAAACCAAAATTAATCACAAAGAGACCTGGCACAAGTAGCTTTCATACTCGTAGGTTCATACTCAGTATAAGACCAAAGTAAAAGAGATGATAACGCCTACCGAAAATTCATAAATCCCTCACCTTCGAATACACCTGCCACCTGCCATCATAAATTATCAAAAGCATACAGAAGTAATGCAGCAATTGGACCATTTTTTAATCTAAATTCCAAACTATGTTATAAGGCAGACAATATAGGTCATATTAGTTGGGAAAGCATGTTAAAAACAAGTCCGGAACTTCAAAAATAACATGAACTGAAACAAAAATTTCAGCAGTTATTAACACAAAGACATCTAAATCAAATAATTTGAAGTAAAACAACCAATCATCCCACTGAAACTCCACCTTCACCACATCCACACCAAAACCAACAAATAATGTTGCTGTCACCACCACCCTCACTACTACAAGAAAGGCTACCACCATCACCTCCATTGCAACAAACATCAACCACCACCACCACATCAGCAGCAAGAAACCAACACCTGTGTATCACAACATCCACCACCACCAACACCTTCCACCAACAACACAATATCAAGACTATACATTGCAATCAACATAAGTAATTTCACAAGGATTCGAGGATGTATAGTCATTTGTTGCATTTTTTATTTCAAACAAAAGGCCTTCATGGAGCTTGCATGCTAAAGAACCCTGATATCATTGCATTCTACAAAGACTGAAAATGCCGAATCAGATATAAGTCTAAATTAGGTTGAAAATCCAAGGTAGAAGAATTTTAAGAAAAAAAATGATGGGTAATATAGATCCACGGATTACAAAAATGAAGTTTATTTCAAATTCAAATCAATTGATTTTAAGGTCAATTGAAACACAGTAACGACCTAAATTCTTTAATGAAAGTTTTTCTAGGATCTATAACTCCGAATGATATCAATCATCAGAAGATAATAGATCGAAACAATTCAAAATCGAATAGTTGTTAAGCTTCGATAAATTAAAATTTCAAATCTTTGGTCCGAAATTACCAGAAAACGAAACCTAAAATCAGATCTCCCGATCTCCTGAAATTGAATCTGATATTGTAAATCAGTGACAAACCGACAAGAAGAAGAAGAAGATGATGTTGATGCTGATGCTGAACTGTTGATAATGATTATCAAGCTTGGCTTTTCAATCCGAATAGTATTTTCCGACGAGTCAGAATTTGAAATGTTATAGACGATGGCGATGGAGATGGTGATTGTGGTGCCGTAGATGTGGTGATGGTGATACTGGTTGTGGCGGCGGAGAAACAGTTGCTGATGGTGGTGGTGATAAGGGTATTTGTAAAAGATCCATGAATAGTAAGATGTTTAACATCCCACTTTTTTGATTTTCTATACCAGGTTACCACCAAACAACCCGTGATTAATCTGATGGATTAGCCCCGTGGATGCTCCGTGGACCAATTAGTTAAACAAACAAACCGTGCCCGGTTATTAGTCAGTAGAAGAAGATAAGGTAAGTTTGGTAACCTCTTCTTGAGCTTCATCTACTCGACCATAGATGAAACCCTAATCCGCTGCCCAAAAAACAAAGAATAATGGCCATGGCATCTCTCTTGAGCTGCTCAGTTACTCCAAAAACTTGCTTTAACAGAAGTCATTTACCATCTTCACTGTTTTCATCACAACGATCATTCTTCAATTCTCCAGCAAAACCCACACTTCAAATCAGTAAACCTAAAAAGTTCTTAGTTTCAGCTAATAATTCAAACGGGGATGACTCTGCAGATCTTCCAGATCGTTTAATCTCAGCCATTTGTTACTTCTACCCATTCTTTGATGGTGTTCAGTATGGAAAGTACGTTATAACTCAATTCACTCCAATTCAAGTGCTTCTACAACCTTTATTTCCAGCTATCAGGGTATTCAAAAGCTTTCCTTTCAATGGGTTTTTAGTATTTCTTACTCTTTACTTCATTGTTGTTAGAAACCCCAATTTCAGTAGATATGTTAGGTTTAATACAATGCAAGCTATAGTTCTTGATGTTTTGTTAATTTTTCCTGATCTTTTAGAGAGAAGTTTTAATCCAACTGAAGGTATTGGATTAGATTTGATTCAGAGTTTAGATAGTACTGTTTTTCTATTTTTATTAGTTTCTTTGATTTATGGTTCAGGTTCTTGTTTATTAGGGCAAGTTCCTAGGTTACCCATTGTTGCTGAAGCAGCTGAAAGGCAAATTCCTTAAAATAAATTTTGGGTGTTTTGATTTTGTTGTCACGAACTGTAATCTTATCTTTCAAGTTTTTGTAACCTTATCTTTGTGGTTTGAATAAACAAAATTTATAGCTATCAATACTGTTTACATATTTCTTAATTTTGATTATCCCAAACAAGTGCCTTTCTCATTTGTCTGAGAAGGCGCTTTCAAAATGTTTGATCAAGTTCTTCTTTCAGTGTCAAAGTATGGAATGTTCATTTCTAGAAGTATGGTATGTTCATTAAATTCTCGCCTTCCTGCTTAATGTAATGTGTGAAAGGGTATACTACAAAATGTAGTTAAGTTTGAGACATTGATTTATGGGTTTTAGCGAAGCTTATAAGTAAAAAGAAGAGATGGTGAAGAAGCTTTTGTACAGTTAAAATGCTGGATTTGACTTTCAAGCTCAAGGATAAGATGTTTGATTGGCAGTTTATAGTACTTCGATTTGTACAATTCTGTGACTTATAATGGAGAAAAGATTTTTCAGTCGTTTTTGGAGTTCTGGATGCGATAACCGAAGAAAGGTAAAATCAACTGTCATAATTTATAAGGAAGTAAGTGATTTGTATCGAAAGGAGGGTAAATGGAGTGAATCAATGAATTTATTCTGCTGAGGCGAAGTGACATACCAGACACTTATCAATGGGCCAAGTGATTGAAGGAGTCTGAGGAAGCTGGCAAACACATCATTTGTTTTGGGTGAGATGGTTTTCCTGGGGAATGTTCCATGTTTTGCTAGATGGGCCGTTTTGTGAAGGGAACTTAGTGCTGTTACAGTCAGTTTTGAAAACGTTAGCCAAGGAAGTATATTTAATGTAAATACAGGGAGGAATGGAGGATGCTCATGTCAGTGGTACGTAAGAAAACTGAAATGTTGAGTTCTTTCGAGCTTATAGATGCCTCCTGATTCCAAGAATGATCACTCTACCTAATAACAAACAAGAAAACATCACACTAAACATAAAAATGGAGCTTATTCTTTCTGATCAGGGTGACATTTGCTTTTGTAAGCATTCATTATGAAGCTTCGGGAGGTATCAAGCGTATTTTTTAATTAATGGATTCCAAAAGCATGTTCCTATATCTTGCAAGTGTCAAGCACATATGAGATGTAGGTTGTAAGAATAAAGGAGTATCAGATTTGAACAACATCACTCTGCGTAGAAAATAAAGGTGCTGATGACTACTACATGTAAGCAGGCTAAGATACTGTATTCCGTTGAGCTTATAAGATGCTTTGAGAAAGCCTGCTTCCGAGATGTGTTTCTTGATTCCATAGTTCTGTTTGTGTATTGAGATAGAAGGCTTCTGGGCTTCATAGTTAAACAGATGAATCCTAGATCAAAGCTCTTGGATACGCTTTCAGAAAGATTGGGAGCATGATAGGAGGTTAAGCTGTACTAATTTGATCCTGTAAAGTGGACAGTAAAGGTTGGATTGGAGAGCTGAAGCGTCAAAAGGTATGTTTTATTCCTTGCATATGGTTTCTGTTACGTCCATTTACTTTGAGATTATTATGCGCACACATGTTGTGTGGGCATTATCATAATCTTATAAATTTATTCTGTATCTAGTCATAAAAAGGATAGAAAGACGATGAGAATGACATTACATAGTGCTTTATACGAGTCTTGAGTCGTCATTCTTTTCTACGAATAATATTAGCAACTGATCTTCCATTACTGTAACACCTTTTACATTTACCAGCTTTGACTGTATCGTTCATTATAAGAATTGACCAAGTACACGGCAGGACTAATTTTTCTTCAACACAAAGGTTCTTCTGCAAATAACAAAAATAAAATAAAATCTATTTGACAGTACGTGATCATGCTTACCTGCATGCGGAAAGTAGAAATGATTGGATGATTGAGAGATTTAGTTAAACAACTTTAAGTAAATGGTTGTATGGGCGAATGGCAGGGCAATAATCCCTTGGCAGACAGAAAGATAATAATATGCTAGGTAGAAATAATTGATTATTCTCTCTGCAAAGGGAGGATCGCACGTCATTCATCAGCCCCACATTGCATTTGCACGACGTCCTTCACTATAATCATGCCAATGTAACATGGCTATTTCCACTTCTGTACTAAGTGCGTTGAATTTGGATGTACTGTGAAGTAGAGTAGCTTTAAACTACCGGTTGTACGGGCGAATGGCAGGGCAATTCTCCCTTGGCAGACAGAAAAAGATAATAGTAAGGCATCACTTATGTATTGTTCTCTCTGCCAAGAGAGGATCACGCTGTCATTCATCAACCCCACATTGCATTTGCATGCTGTCCTTCACTATTAACCATGTCAATGTAACATGGTTACTTCCGCTTATTCCAAGTGATTTGTGCTCAGAATTCAGATTTACTGTGAAGTAGAGTAGTTAATCGTCTTAAACTGACAGTTGTACGGTCGAATGGCAGGGCAATTCTCCCTTGGCAGACAGAAAGAGATAATAGTACGTTAGGTAGCACTTACTGATTGTTCTCTCTGCCAAGGGAAGATTGCACTGTCATTCATCAACCCCACATTGCATTTGCACGCTGTCCTTCACTATTATTATGCTAATAAACATAGATACGCCTGCTTTTACATTAAGCAATTTGGCTGTGCATTCAAATGTGCTGTGAATCAGAATAGTTAAACAACTTAACCTAACTGGTTGTATGGGCGAACGGCAGGGCAATTCTCCCTTGGCGGACAGAAAGATATAATAGTTCGTTAGGCAGCACTCATTGATTGTTCTCTCTGCCAAGGGAGGATTGCAACGTCATTCATCAACCCCACATTGCATTTGTACGCTATCCTTCACTATTGATCATGCCAATGTAACATGGTTTCTTCTGCTTTTATACTAAGTGATCTGTGGTTGGAATTGGATATACTGTGAAGTAGAGAAGCATATGCCATGAGCAGTTCCTTTTCTTATCTGGAGTTTATTCTGTGTCATATTTGTAGTTGGTCATACGTATGAAATCGAGGTAAAAAAGCGAATAAACCATACGACTAAGCAAAGGCCAAATGACCAAACAAATATGACCCCGAGCTTCAATGTAAAAGGCGCGCTTTCTTAAATATCTATGAATTGACAGGTGAAATAGATCTACTGTTGAAAGAAAAAGCGAATGAATATTTGGCATATTATAAAAAAAAATGCTCCTGGACCTTCGTGTTTTTCAGTACATTCGTACCATAAATTTTGTTTCCTTAAATATTTGAACTGAATAAAAATAGTACACTTAACCAAACATATCTTTTCCTGAACTTGATTTGGTGGCTTGTGAGAAATTAAAGTAAGCATTGTGTAGTTGAATTGTCAGTAGTGAATGAGGTGATGGTTTCTCATTTCACTTACTAATAGAAAAAACTGCTGCAGTAGACAAAAACGAAAGTAGCTGTGCACTATTTAGAGAGGGGGAGGAGTGGAGTTACCCTGTTTATTAAATAAGGCCTTCATTTGTTGTTCTGTATCAGTCTTTATATTCATCCATAATTTATCTAATATATAGTGATAATTATTTGAATTGGAAAATTATTAGCTTCTCTGTCTGGTCTCTGATTTTATAGTACAATTCCAAAGGATAAATCTAATTAGTGAACTTTTAATTTTTTGCTTATTCCTGAAGGATAACACAAGGGGTAATGTCTAATAATGGGGTTGCCATCTGTATGCAATATCATGGATGCAATCTGAGGCAATCTTGTGGAGGGGGTAACTTCAAGGGGTAATAATCTGAGTCCATTTTTCTGTCTAGATAGGTTTTTCTAACCAGCTATTATCACCTATCTTTGGAGAGATTATGATTTCCCGAAAAAATAAGAGATGATGATCCTTTTTGAAGGGGTTGATTATAATCTTCAACTCATTGAGCATTTAGAAAATTGGTATCTCGGAGGAACTCAATTTTTGTTTTCCTTTGTCTGTGTAATTCTGGATTGTTCTGTCATTGATGTGTTTGTCTTTCCGTAATTTAAGGATTGAAATCTGGAGTCCAGTGAATTTCTTATTGATATATTGGAAGTGTTCAGTTGTATACTTAACAGTACTGCAAATCCTATGCCACACTTTAACCTTTGGTCGATGGCATAGGACAGCCTGTGGAAATGTCACCTTTTTAGATTGGTGTTATTCTTATGTCATAGTTTTTCCTTATTGGACAAGCCCAAATTAAATACACTTTCATTGTCATTGCAGAATGTGCTATACACTTTCATTGATCTTCATTAACATGCTTAAGTTTCTTTTTCTCTTGCACCCTGAGTGCTCACTATATATATATATATATATATATAGTTTCACTATCTATTGGTGTATTAACCTGCAATGGGGTTTTGAAGGTTGTAATATCATTTACTCATATCTGGCTAGTTGTTAGAATCTCATGGGGTAATTGGTGAAGTTTTTAACAATATGGTAGTAGGAAGTTGATTAGAATTTAATAGTTCTTACCCACGGCCAGCTGAGTAGACTTAAAAGAACACAGTAAATTCAGAACAAACTTATGATTCCCATTGATAAGAGAACTAATAACACCAGACCTCCATATAGGCCATTGGGGATTTCTTATCAGAAGTCCTCAGGGTGCAAAACACATTTCCCTTATTTTTATCTTATACATCTTACACTGCCTTATTTATCGCGTGCTCAATAGTTAATTTGTTTAATTTGGTAGGTTATCTTTTTACGAGCCTCAGAGGCTGGTTTTGGCATTTTACCTTCGCAAGGGAGTGACTTCAGTGTGGTAGACAGGTTTGCCTTTCACTCAACTTATTGCACCCATGGAATCTGAAAAAGTTAGCAGTACTTTTAATTTATGTATATGTGCATTATTGTAAGTATGAAGATCACTTGTTTTGATATGCATTTGGGAACAGAAATAAATTGTTAAATGGTAGAACATGAATTAGGCCAAGAATTAAAACCTGAAAGAGTGGTCACATCCCTCCCTCCTAACAGATAACATAGAAATCTTGTACACTTGGATTTGGCAAGTGATCTCCCATGACTTGGGTTTTGTTGTCATTTAAATAAACTTTCTATCAAACATGGGAGACATGGCAGCACCATGTCAGCAGTTATCTATATGTTGCCATTCCAAATATGAATGGCATTGAATAATCAGCAGATATCTATGTTTTTGTTAAATTTTAAGCAACACCATTTTTATGCAATATTTATCAGCTATATAATGTTGAAATGCAAACATTTATTAAGAAAGCGGGAAGATTTATATCTCCCAGATAAACAGAGATCCTCTTCACTTATGTGAATGCGTTGCAGATGGTAATCATCGTCTCCTATGCGCTTATTTTGTGAGCTTTACCTGCACGTTAATATTTAAAGCAGTAGACTATTGTCTTATACTTCCACTGATCTGTATATCTAGTTCATCAACTTAAACTGATTGTATGGGCGAATGGCAGGGCAATTCTCCCTTGGCAGCCAGAAAATTATAGTAGTGTACATTCATGAATTACTGTACTAATGTTCTCTCTGCCAAGCGAGGATTGCACCATCATCGATCAACCCCACATCACATATTATTCTATGCAATTGGTCGCACAATTGTAACGTGTACTTCAGCTTTGAGAGTTGGTGCTTATTGCATGAAGCTTGTCCAACTTCCGAGTTGATCAACAGCTCTAGGTAATCCAACTGATTGTGTGACCAAATGGCAGGGCAATTCTCCCTTGGCAGCCAGCCAGAATGTTTCAAAAGTGTATATTCATGAAACACTGTACTGTTGTTCTTTCTGCCAAGGGAGAATCGCACTGTCATTCATCAACCCCACATTGCATGTTATAATATGCATCTGGTCTTACCATTTTAACATGCATACTCCAGCTTTGGTACTAGTCTAATTTCTGTTTTTATTTGTATCCATCTGACATCGATAATCTGGCTGATTGTGTGAGCGAATGGCTGGGCAATTCTCCCTTGGCAACCAGAAAGTAATAATAGTGTTCATTCAAGGCACACTGTATTATTATTCTCTCTGCCAAGAGAGGATTGCACTGTCATTCATCAACCCCACATTGCATGTTGTCCTCTGCAACTGGACATGCCATTGTAGCTTGTATACTTCAGCTTTTATACTAGGTGATTTCTTCCCTAAGTTTGGATATACTTAGGAGTAGAGTAGCATATGCTGTGAAAATTCCTTTCTTATCTAGCTTATTCTTTTCACTTTTCTGGCTGGTCATATAATCTGTTGATTCTGTTATATGGTCCTCTACTCTCAGTTATCACTATTATTCACTAGCGAGATATAAGTGGCCAAAATTTCATGAAATTGAGTTATAAAGGTGAGATAGCCGTACAACCATGCAAGGGCCAAATGAACTACCAAATACGACCCCGAGTTTCAGCATAAAGGAATTGCTTTCCTAGGCGTCCATGATTTGACAGGTAGAACATAAGGCAGAGATGAACTTATTTTTTTTAATGAGTAGATGGTATATTTGAATACAGAAGATGCTGCTGGATCTTTTGGTGAATAAAATAAGTGCATTTGACCGAAAGTTCGCTCACGATTTAGTTTGATCAGTTCTATGGTTGATATTGCGCCTTGAGCGCATGATAATAGATTTAGTCATACATGTCCTTATGTCTAGAAAACTAAAGTGCCACTAGAAATTAAAAAGCAGAATGAAGGCTGTATTGAGTTTAGTGACTACGGACTCTATGGGGAAGGACATATATGGGGTTTTCTTTCTTCATTGTAGCATTAGCATCTTTTTACGTTTAAAAAAGGGATTCTTCTTCACTTAGCTCCCTTGTTAAATAGAGCTTCTCTATGTTCATACTTCTTTTGCTTGAAACAAAGTTTTAACTTACCGTCTTTATCCTGTTAATTTTGGGCAACACAGCCGCAAAGGGTACTCTTTTTTTCTTGAAAACATTAACAAAAAAATGTTCTTCTTAAACTTAATCTTACATTTAATTAGCAAATCTGTTTTTTTTTCCCCTAGGTCATTAGAACACTTTCAGTTGGGAATTTGAGCATTCGTATGCTCTATGATTGTGAACAAGTTTATTTGTATATGCATAACTTTTAAAAGCTTGCCTATTTTTTTTGGAAAAAGCAGCAGTAAGGGCCTGCATCTGTAAACTTGGGAAGAAACATGTAAATCTCGTGCCTATATATCTGTGTTTATTTTTATTTTGGGCAGTAAACCTTGTCACCTACTTTGTATGACGCGAAGAAATTAGTAACCTTTTTATGAAGTAGTTAGAATCTTAACTAATTGTGCAATTTAAGTTTATTTTCCATTATAGCTAGTGTTAAAAAGTTTTGTTTAAAGAAATTCAAGATCCTCTGTTGTAGTGCTATATTGTATTGCAATGGTATTCTTTGTGTCCCCTTGAACTGCCATCCCAACTCTTTAAGCCCTACTATGTTTTGTTCTTACTGGTGGATAAAATTGTTCAAAAGCATCTGCTTGGTGTTCACCAATGACATTTTTCTTTTAGAATTTGGTATTAGAGGAAGGATGAGAGCAGCCAAGCCTCTTGGGTTCACATGGAGACAATCCTTATGTAAGTTGTATATTGAATTCATAACTCAATCAAATTATGGTCGAAAATACATAGTTAATTCCATACTTTTTCCATTTCCGGTGCTGCATTCTTAAAGTGTCATCCTGTTCAAGATCTTAATGTGCTTGACAGAGTAAAACTGATACATCTTACTTTTCACCTTGTGCGATACTTTGCATGGGGGAAGGCTGGGTGATAATATTTACTGTCATGTTTCTCTATCATTTGGTCAC
The DNA here is from genome assembly GCA_023531105.1 of Papaver atlanticum. NCBI lineage: Eukaryota > Viridiplantae > Streptophyta > Magnoliopsida > Ranunculales > Papaveraceae > Papaver > Papaver atlanticum. The sequence continues at coordinate 1,071,286 of JAJJMB010017645.1, forward strand.
CAGTTCCTTTGTTTGTTTTGATAGGTGTTTTACAACTCCGGAGCTGATACCATCTCAAATAATCTTTCATCTGGAATGGAGGGACTCCCATGTGGTAGTGTTGTAAACAGGTTTGTGTTTTATACCAATCTAATTATCCTGAAAGTAAACATCACTTATATAATTATTTAGCTTGGAGCTCAGAACCAGCTTGTCACTTATATACAGTCGGTCTTAGTCTCTCTAAACATTGACAATCCTATCTTGCTTTCCATACAGTACTAGTGAATGCTAACCAGTCTAATAGTTAGGCAGTCCAATTAGAGGTATTATTGACAAGTATGACAAACTTAGGGTCACCCTATTAGATTTTGAATTACATTACTGAGTAGGACGTGAAATAGAGTCAATTCACCACCAACATACTCATGTAAACTGAGGATGTTATTCTAGTTCAATGTGTGATTCCAATACGGTGGTGGTGCCAGAACTTACTAAGCAGTTAATGGTGTCTCCCCGCAACTCACGAAGTCACGGAAGCTAAACTGGGTTACTATGTGCAAGCCAGGAACATCTGGTCTCAAAGGGAAAGGGTAAGTCGACAGTAGACTCAGCACATTTATAAGCACCTGTTATGGTTCTGAATTAATCTGTTTTGAATAATTGAATTATGAGCTGAAACAAATAGCACTTATCAAGGAATTATTTCTTAAGTGCCCTGGAATATCAGTAATGGGAGATCCGATTTCTTGATATTCATATCATACATAAAACAAATAAAAAAGAAGAGAACAAAATCAAATCCCAATTGACTATATAACAGTTGAACAGTCATCATGGAGGTAAGATAGAAAATGAAAAATCCTGCACCCTGCACTAAAAGGTTCGTTTAGATATAAAAACCTTTCTAATTGTTGTCATTGACTAATGATGAAAAGTAACCTGTATGCTAACTATCGAAACGAGTGGTCTAATGGTTGATGCTTTAGTTAGCTTACCAATTCTTGCATGTATGGGTCAATTGCAGGGCAATTCTCCCTTGGCGGATAGAAAGCTGTAAACTTGTTGTATACCGCAGCATGACGTCTTTCTCTCTGCCAAAGGAGAATTGCACTGTTATTCACAAACCTCCACATTGGTTTCTGCACTTCTTCATCAATGCTTGCGACTCTGTTCCCATGAACCTCACATTAATGCATTTATAGTTGTAGGGGTGATTCATGTAATTGATTTTGGATATGCTGTGAATAAGCAAGGGGTAGCATATGCTTATGCAAAATTCTTATTCTCTCTTTGGTGGTGCTATCTTATTCACTTTTTACTTTTGTGATTAGTCACTACTAGAGATATGGTCCCCGACATCTGTCTCTCTATATCTCATATCAACCCCCATCGAATTCCAACCAGCCAAGCATAATACATCAGATCCCTTTGCTTGTTATCATTAGTTAGTACAAGCTCGGGCTTCAACATACAAGAATCTCTTTATTCATGTCTATTTTGTTGTGACAGGTAGGAAACAAAGACCACTCATGGAGAAACTTACTTTCATTTGAAGAAGAGAATATGGAAAAATCTAAAGGAGAGAAGATGCTGCCGGATCTTCCCTCTTTGGTATGGAATGGAAGTCCATCCACTGAATTCTATTTTGTAATTAAGACACAAGGTATTTTTTACTTTTATGTAATATATGCATCATATCTACTAAAAACTTGTCAGAAGATTACGGGTTGTTTCGTTAATTCATTTCAATGGCCAATATTGCTTGAGAAGTACTATATGCATGGCATTGTTCTTAGAAGCACTAGGTTAAGAAAAAAGGAGGAACAAAGAAAAGTGGTATTCTGTAAAAACTAAATTGAGCCAAAAATGGTCTTCTCTTTCTTCCAATTACAATTATTATTAGAACAATGATCAAATGTTATCTCTGGATTTTATTTTATTTTTACACTTTTTAATAGGTATTTGCCTCTTTTTCTCTTTTGTTCTTTAACTTGTGTAGTTGTGTAGGAGGCTGCGTTGTGTTATGCTAGAATAAGCAATGCTTCCAAAGTTCTGGGTTTGGTGAAACTTTTGTTTTATCCGACTACAGTGAGAAAATAATAATGAATTTGGAAATCATTTTATAAAGAAGAGGCGGTTACCTACAAGTCCAGTAGCTAGGCAGCAAAGAAAGAAAGGAAAACCCCGCCCTAGTGGGATTCGATCAGAGACCTCACTTAAATCTTAAAACATGATTAGACCGTTGTATGCAGCCCAAATTTTGATTAATCCAAGTCTACGAGAGATAAATCAAGAAAACCAAAAGAAAGTCCCAAATCCTTTCATTCAATAAATGGTGAAAGGATTGACAGCAAGAAAACGTGCATTAGATTGACAAGTTGCAAACAGATACCAAAGCAGACTGGATATGTGCTTAGACTATGCTGTGTAGCTTTAATTATAAATCACTCGCTGATACACTTCCACGGATTCAGTAGTATCTGTAGTAGTAGTAGTAGTAGTAGTAGTAGTAGTAGTAGGAGCATAGGAGATGTATTACTGGGCAATTCCTTCTTTGGCAGAGTTTTGATATCATCGCCTTAATAATGGCTGAATTATAAACTACTGCCAAAGGAGACTTGCCCGGCAATGCTTTATCTATGAACCATTGATAGATAATGCTGCTGCAATATCTAATTCTTTTGAAGGTGCTCGGTGTTTCCGTCACAACTTTACCGGGTTTCTTGAATCAATCTCAAAACGCTCGACACTATCTAACTTTTATGTCTGAATCATCAAAAACAAGAGTAATAAGTAATTAATGTAATATGATAGTTAAAATCAAAAACTGTGATTGAATTTCCATGGGATGAATTCTGCTTACCCTTTTTGTCTTGCTTTCTATTGCAAGATGCACATTCCATCAATCTACACACACATCTCTCTCCCTATACATATTAACTCCCGTTTAAATGTATATAAGATACTCAAGAAGCAACATAGCCGCAAAATTGCAAGCCACTTACACGTATCCACTGTATAAGGGCATGTTGTGAGTTTGGCATCACATTAACTAGAACAAGGTTACTTCCTCGACATCTGAAAACATGTTATGCATTGTTGTCCAGGTTAAATGTTCATAATCCTCTGTAGCATACTCAGCCCACTCGTCAAAGTTAGACAATATATTGAAGACCCTTTGCTTTTCCTGCCACTTTTCCGCTTCCACCTCAGACACAGTGGGTCTCTCGTACTCCACAAATTTCTTCCATCCCCTTAATAAACTATCACCCCCTTGCTGGTCATGACGAGTTCGATTTTCTTGAGATGACAAAATCTTCCCCTCGTTAGTTGATCTTGTTATACTAGTTGGTGCTGTCGTCAGTTTAGCTGATGATGGTCTTGATGAAATTGCAACAACATTATCATCCGGTTCCTGTTTAACATTCTTTATCATTGAGTTGTGTTGATCTTGATGGACTCCGGGAAGAGTAGTTTTAGTTGATTTTGCCGATGACATTGTTGACATGGGGTTAGATTTTGCCAGTGGTACTGCTCGTGAGACGTTATTGGTAGTTTGATGCGTTTCTGGTGCTCGTACGACATTGTTGACGGAAACCATAGAGGGTGATGGTGATTGTAGTCCAACTCTGCTATTATTGTTATTACAAACAGTCACTAAAGGTGTAGTTACTGCTGCATTGCTTGATGGTAATAATGAAGAAGAACCTCTTTTCCTTCTGGGTTTAGCGTTTACGTTCTTTACCTGCATAATTGAATCAATGCACATATTAGTCTATGTCTAATTCAATAGAAATCAAAGAATGCCTGACTGAAAAAAAAATCAAATTACAAATATCGAACACTGTAAAAACTCTAATTAAATACTGTAATTGATACTGTACCACCTTCACGTTGCTTCGATAGAGTTCTTGATTGATCACAATTATACTTGTTGTTGATTAGTTGTTATGGTTGTTGTTATAGGAAAAGAAAACTGGAATCCATATATGGGTTTTAACCCTAATTAAGATAAACGACGACTCAAAAAGAAAGATAAAAAGCAAAAAAAGAATGAAGCATAATAACAGTCAACATATATGCACACACATTACTTATATGTGCAAGCCATTTATCATGCTACATGCAGACGTTCATATATACCTGCATGTTGTCCTTATCCTCCTGGTTCAAGCAGCTTTGTGCAATCTGTTACAGCACTTCTTAATTTGGAAAAGAAGTATAGAGAATCATCTACATCCTTACGGATACCCCGGTATTTATATGTCGGCATAGTTGCTTTACCGACTCCATCCTTATTCCGGAAGCTCTTAGTCAATTTTCTCTTTCTTGTTATTAGGGGAAACAAAAACATACCGACTTTGGGGAGGATTTCTAATAAGAGTTTCTTGTTACTAGGGGAAACAAAAAAACCGACTTTGGGGAGGATTTCTTTTGGCTATGAGTCGAAGAGTCGAAGCATCCCTCTAGTGAGGGATGTTATTTACAGACTCAGTTTGACCGTGGAGAGGACTGAAAACAATAATTTTGGTATATTTGTTTGGGAGCTTCATTTGGGGAATGTATTTCAGAAGATCTTTTGCCAAAACTCTACGTCCATTATTTTTTTAAATTTTCTGTCGAAACCACTAGTCATTTTCTCAAAAAAATAGGTATTTATACAAGTGGCAGTGTGGCACAATTGAATATCCTTTTGAATAGAGGATGCTGATAAACGACTTTTATCGGACTAAGGGTTTCAAAAAAAAATAAAAAATATTCCCATCGTTCGACAAAAGTAAAATTGAGGATGGTGGATCAACCTCAAAACTATTCCAGTAACGTTAGCAATGGTGGAGTTTTTTTTTTTTTCATTAGTTGTTATTTGTCATGTTTCGACAAAAGTGGATTTCTAAATTTTGCAGAAAACAAGAAAAGATCAATTTGAAGCTTATCTTAATTTATAACGCAATTATGGATCGATGGAAGTTCAACTTAATTGGTAGACTAGATTTTACGGATTCAAAACTGAAGTTTAAGGACACGAAAAATATTCCGATGAAACAAAGGAAATTCTATGGAAACCGCCTACTAATTCCTATGAACAAAGGTTTCTTCACCATCAAGCTTCCGGACGAAGATGATTAAATAAAAAGGGTCTGGGATGAAGATCTGTAGTTTTTTAATAAACAACCTTTGAGACTTCAAGATTGGGTTCTCAGATTTCATCATGAAAATCAAAGAATTACAAATGCATTAGTGTGAGTGAAGTTACCAGGTTGACAATTTAAGTTTAGAGATAAAAAGATACCTCTAACAAAACATAGAGTATACAACCAGTTAAAGTTGATGATAAAACCCTAAATCATGAATATGGGTATCTTGCTAGTATTCTTGCTGGTATTGATTTTTCTATGCCTGAAAAAATCGGTATTATTGCTGGGGCAAAGGGGTTTCATCAAACTTTTGAAATCCAAAAACCTTCTAAATTTTGTTCTCATTATAAAATTGTTGGGCATAGGGTATTTGAATGCAAAACAATATGATTTGCATTGAAAGTAAAGGATGTTAATGAAGAAAAAGACCCAATAAAGACGAAGCCTATTTGATTTCCATTTTGATGTGTTTCAATCTAGGTTTGGAAATCTGTTTGCAATAGGCAAAATTCAGCAAACCTCACGAATTCGGCACACTTACACTCAGTTAGTTGAGAAGCCTGGATTACTAACCACTTCTCAAGAAAAATCCAAACAAATCAAAGAAGAGTTTAGATATCTATCTTGAGGAATCACAAAGTCTGAGCCAAATAGAAGTTTCCGATTTCTATCTATCTTATTGCTAATCTAAAGTCCGCGAACTTCAATAACCAGTAGAACAAGATCCAGATGGTAAAAGATAGTCTGACCGGTTTTCACGAATCCATAAGTGAAGTCTTCAAAGTCGTAACCTAAAATACAATTCTATGAAGAACCTTGGCATTACACGAAGTCATATTTAAGGGGTTTGCAAACTACCCCCATTCCGTAACCTCTAGAATCTGTAAAATTCAAACTGACTTAGGTAATTCATACAAGTATGTGTACCTTGCGCCAAGCAGTTCTAAATTTCTCATAATTAAATTTGAAATATTCCGGATTGCCATAGACAATATGCACTGTTTCTTGGGAAATTTCCAAATGATCAACTTGAAAAACAAATAGTTAGTGAACAATAAATTGTTCTAACTAAGATTGCTAATGATTTATGTGTTAGAGCATTGCTCAGTTGAACCCACAAGTTTTTTTATCTCAAGCTTGTTGTCAATGTTAGATAATCAAAACTATATCTTTATTTTTAGTCTACTAAGTCAAGTCTCGGATTAGGTTAGAATTTGGTAGTTGAGTATCAGACATCACCCTTGACGACTGAAGATAGACGAAGTAATTTAGAGAAATTTTGTATCAGGTATGTGAAAACTGAACCATTCTATTTGACTCACTATCTTACTATTCTATCTTTTTGAGACGATGTCGTATGACTTCTAGTAGATCTACAAAGAACAAATTTCGAGTCAAGCTTGCCTTGTTAAAAATCTTGAAATATAATTCTAAGCAAAGATGTTCAACGATCCTTAACAATATTAGTTTTAAACAATTTATTATGTGAATTAATTTGTGGATCAATTGAAAAATTACCCACGCAAATGATCATCATGCGGGAATGCTTCAAACATCATAAGAGAGAAATGTGAAACTTTCTGATACTTCTACTCAGGGTAGGTTGGCGAACTGGTTCGCAAACCATAGATATATGATTTTCATAAATACAGGAGGGAAGGCGAACCAATTCGCAAACCGCAACCCCAGTTGGGGACTGTTCATGAACCGTTGTGAACTAAAGTTTGAAAATTGGTATCAAAGGCTAGCAGTTGACAAACCTGGTTTACGAACTGCGGTCAACTGAGTTTGGTAGTTGTAGATGGTGAAATTTGTATAAGGGGAAAAATTGTCATTTTAAGACCATAGACCAAATTCAACTCTCACGGGAGAGATTAAGCCCTTGGTCCTCAAGGCACTCATAGCCACATTTCTAGTATACGTCCCAGCGAGACACTGATGGTCGTTATGCCGTGACTCCTAGCGCACATCCTCGACGAGATACTGCTAGTCACGTAGGTTCCGTAGAGCATAAAACGTCCCCGGCATACTTATGAACCAGAACAGCCACGATTCCAGCATGTCTTCGCGAGACGCAGCTGATTGTGATGCCATGATTCCTAGTATACATCCTCGACGAGATACTGCTGGTCATGTAGGCTCTGTAGATACGCAAAAACGTCCCTGGTAGACTTATGACTCAGAGCAGAGACATACATGTCTCCTATAAGCACGATTCATCCTCTTTGAGATCAAGGACTGATTCCTGGTACATCATCGCGAGAAACATTGATCATGTCTACTCTATGCTCTGACTCGACTTACCGATCCTTCTGAATAGTTCCTAGTATATCCCCGCAAGATACACTGTTATTCTTCCTCCGGGCCCTTTCGACAGAGTCCTAAAACATCCTTTCGAGATACACTGGTCTTGTAGTCCCCATCATATAGACACAGTTGATTCCTAGCACATCTCTGCGAGATAAGCTGGTCAAATACAAGTGAGCCAAAGTCTCGAAGAGACATAAATCAGGTGCATAAAGCCCTTTCTCTCTATTTAGGACGAATCCTAGATGACCACGGAGAGATTCGGATCCGTCAATAAAATCTTCATAAAGATTTGGATCCGTCTGTAAAATATTAAAGAGATTCACATCTCTTCTCAAAATCCCGGAGAGATTCACATCTCTCTGCAAAATCTCAGAGAGATTCACATCTCTTCTCAAAATCCTGGAGAGATTCACATCTCTTCTCAAAATCCCAGAGAGATTTACATCTCTCCACAAAATCTCAAAGAGATTCATATCTCTTTTAAAAATCCCGGAGAGAATCATTTGCGGAGAGATTCAAATCTCTCGGGAAATCTCAAACATGGCTGAATATTCCCCATGATGGGAACACGCCTTACATAGGTCTCAAGCCTATTTCTAAGCCTCTCAAACACATTCACGGCTAATAAAATGAGCCTGAACTATACAAGTCTATCCAAAACGTGGATAAGCTCTCTTGAGCTCCGCATGCTCAACAAAGGGACCCATAAGCAATAATATGGTCTCCACATGACATATGTGACCAACCATGGAGAGAGGGAGCTCAACCTCATCTCCTCTCACACTCTGCACACGACTCCTGAGACATTCCATGCCTTTTCACGTGACTCATCCTAGTCATTCTCACAAATCAGAGAATATCTCTCTATCTTGGCCAACTCGGCTAAAGAGAATATTTCTCTCTCAACACATCATCACAAAGGCTGACTCAGCTTCACATAAATGGGGGGATATCAATTAGGATTTTGATCTGGCGATCTACGACACGTGTGAGAAATACCCGGCCTATTTCTTACCACAGAAGAGAGTAAGGGCGGTGAAATAATGAGATAAACTCAACCTAGTTTATCTCTATCTATTCCTGAAGAGATGTGAGAAGTGCTCCGCACAGCACGGCAATCAATCCCTATCTTCACCGTCCTGAGATTAGAGAATTCAGCTATAAAGAGGTCTTCTATTTCTCCAAGCTAACACAGAACTTTCTCAACAAAAAAAAAACTCTCAGAGCAATTCTTCTTCAAACCTAGAATTCTCTGATCTCTCTCTTTGTCTGCTTCCCTCCCTAAGACCATCCCTAAACCTCTTACCTGTGACTGAAGAAGCCTTTGAATGAACATTGTGCGTGGTTTAGACAGGGATTGTTCATGCTCAACCTCCCGTAACTCACTTTCAGAAACCCTAGAATCCCACTTCTCACCTCTCTCAAATTTTAGGTAACTATATTTTGGCGACCACAGTGGGAGGTTGTTCACTCAGTTACAGATATCAATCACGGTCTCTTAGGAAGGAAGACGATTCCACCAATCCAAATACAAAAAACGTTATATTGATTCAGTCTCTGTAAATCCATCACAGACTTAGCCGAGAGAGTTATCCCTACCATCACTTTTTCTCTCTTTCGAGTTGGACCTTAGTGAATAGGTTGGTGCGTCCTGGATCACATGGATCTCTTCCTGCATAACAAAACTCCCTAGTAACCTATTTTCATAAAAATCTACTGCTAATCCTTAGGTAAGTACCAAGGAGAACTCCCTGAGACTCAACAAAATCTTGCAAAGTCTCATATCGATATCCAGACTTATCTGAAAATGCATTTAGAGTTACCAGTAGGGATAGATCCAACAAATTTAGATCGAGTACATGTTTCCTAAAGAAGGAGAACTAAAACTGCTGAGAATAGCACTGACGGGATCCTGCCTGCAATTGACCTCACCGGAGAAGATAAAGTTCATTACGAACGCGACAGTGCAAAGGAGCAACCATCCAACCGACCCAAAGACCTCAAGGACCAGATGACGCTCTAACTTGGAGATTTTGATGAATATTTGCTCCAAAATTCGTTTAGGTCA
>JAJJMB010017645.1:1080790-1095264 GCA_023531105.1 Papaver atlanticum
GGGAAAAGAAATCCGAAGCGATACTCATGAGGCCAACCATTTAGATAGAACTTCATTACTCGACATACAGCCGCAACCAACTACTATCACTGAAGTAAACAAGGGAAGGATCCGATACCGTAGCTCCAAGACATACGTTGCTTACAGTTCCGTTATTAAAAGCCTTCTCTCTCAAAAATATATGCTCGGCAGGCTATCCCATGAGTTAGAGTCAGACGTGATGAGCAAATGACAAGATATGACGATTATTTACAACTTCCTTGGGTGAAAACACGATTCTACCGCGTGAAGAAATGCCTAGAAGATTTCCAGAGAACTATCCCATCAATAAAGTCACCACAAATCGATTGTTCAGCCACATCCATAGTTCTGCTAGTCCTAGAAGGCATACATTGTTCTTACTTTTGGTTTACAATCTCCCAGAAGAAAGACAGATCTCGATAGATGATTCGGCTATAGAAGTTCGCATGAATCCTTGTCAAGACACCTACACCTAGTAGAGGCCGAACAACAACTTCAATATGATTCTCCACAAACGTCTCCAACCCATAGTGTAACAACCCGCGAATTCTAGCACTAAAACTGAGTCTAGAATCCCACGGTGCCACTATCATAGGTCCAGATTTTTCTTTTTTAAAATAAGAATTTCGAAAGAAAATCCAATAAACATTACTAAATAGATAAATAGTATTCAAAAGATTTAAATGGTTATAATCCAAAATTAAAATAATCAAACTGTGGAAGTAAATAACAATGCGATAACCTTGTTGAGATTAAGAGAAAACAAATTCAACATAAAACAACATCAAGGAACATATTTCACTTATTGTCAAATACTGCAGCGGAAACTCAAGAAAACCTCACGACTAACCCACTTACTTATTCTACTATCTGAAAGGGAAAAATCAACACAAGGTCAGATCCTTGAATCGCAAGTTCACTCTTAATCCATCAGATACACCGATAAGCATATAAGTAACAAAAGTAGCAACTAATAATAAACATCTAAACTGTGGCAGTAGGAAGATCAGGAGACTAAGTTTTAAAATCAAAAAACATAACTCTCACTTTCAATCTTTCACCAACCATTAAAACCACACACACATACCACAAATTAAACAATTGCATATACTTCCCACCGCGACACAGTATTTGAATAGTGATGTCCCTGAACTTGGCAAACTCAACGACAACCCCGTATTTGGTATGCGCTCACAAGCATGATAGTTATTGTGGCCACACCGGTACTCATAAGCGCGATAGCTATTATGATACCTGATCTCAACATATAAATTTCAACACACACATATCAACATACACGTCTACTGCTCACCGGTTCTCACAAGCCTGATAGCTTTGCGGACCTGACCTCTTAGCAAGTAGATAAATAAGAATTAGTATCGAAGTATAGCAAACCGCCAAATAAGGATTTATACCTTAAAAGTACTCCAGCACATAGTAAGCTTCAAACTCATACACACAACTCAATGCAAACTCCAGCCACATACTAGGAAAATTCGATAATTTACCATGCAAGCACATATGTACAACTCTGTTGTACCTATCAAATACACCATGTACACTGAGCTGATCATAACAAAATTTTCGCCAAACAATCATAACAATCTCAAGGACATACTATATGAATTTGAAATAAAACTAACGGTTGAATATCGAATTATGATATATTCTATTCGCTTGACCTATCTGAACTTTATAGGCGTAACTACAAAACGTTTGTTGGTTGGGATACCTATAGAAATCGGTTTTACTTGAAATTTTTATACCAAACTCATTACTTAAATGGGTTACTCATATTAAAATTTTAGATAATTATAATTAGTAGAACTATATAAACTTAGGTTTTCACACCTGTCCGGATTCATAAATTCTGCAGAAAAGTTCTCTGAACTACAAGTATTTATATGATGAATCCAACTCGGATCGTCCCGAAAACCATATGAAGGTAACAGGTGTAACATATACAAAATTCACAATGATCTAATGGTTCGATGTTATTTTATAGTACAAACAGTACTCATTCTTTTAGGTGACAGAAAAACCCTAACTCGAAATTTACCTTAGAATTTCAACTATTAACCTAGGTTTTCAAGAGGATTAACAATTGAAACTTAGTACTATCAATAATAAATGATAAAGCAAGAATAAACTTGCCTTAGACTTGAGATCAAATCCTAGAATCTCCTCTGATTTTCCTTATTCCCTCTTCCTTCCGGTTTCTTCTTCTCTTCGGCCGAACAAGAACTCGGTTTCTTATTTTAATTTACTAAGATAATATATATAATATTTACTATACTAACCTAAATTATTTGTGTTATCCAAACACAAGTTTCTTCTAAAGGCATCCTAGTCACTAACATATAAATAACCGGGGTGTTACACATAGAGTATCGCTTGCCCACTTTGAAGACTCAATCTCATACGCTACAAGGGTCGTATTTTATTTTCCAAGCATACCGAGTCAATGAGAATCCCTAGTCCTACATCAAACTGGGGACTAATGAAGAACTGTGTGTCACATAACTACATGACCAACGAGAGGTGACCTAGACATCGATTTTCCAGATAAAGATTTAGGAACAATCAACGCAAGAGACTCTAAAGATATGGACACATCAAAACCATTCAACTCCTCAAACCCACATCATAACATGTTATTACTTGGGACTAGGAGAATAGAGACTGGCCTTCAAAATCGTGAAGGGGACATATCTCGAAAAATCTCGCATCCCTTTGTGGTCTCGTCGAATTCTCCTCCGTCAGCATCTTCTCTGTACTCAACAATTGCAACCATGTCTCGGATCCTGAATGAATATAAGATGTTTTAGGGTTTTATGCGCGTGCACCGGAACTATATCAAGTAGAAGAAACATTCAAATTATCCCTCAATAATAAATGCATGTAGGAGATAATCTAGGGTTCACAATCAGTTTGAAGAGGAGTCTATAGTTTCCACTCTACTCAGACGCGGCTCATACTTTAGTCACATAACTTAACGAACTGGGACAAATGGGTAGATAATTTGACAACTCTCCCTTGATGAAAGTATCCATCTACGTCTCTCTTACCACGTGTTAAAAGGGAATGATGTTTCTGAAAAAGCGGGGGTATAACAACCACACCCAATAATTTGTGCGAAAATCTATATGGACTAAACTCCAATTGAATTCCGAGAGCACCAACTTAAAAGTGAGACTCAATCAAGAAATATATCAAAGAGCTTTATCTCTCTTTCTCAATATAATCAGCAAATCGAAAAGATAGAAATCTGTGAGACTGATTGATATGATAAATAACTTGGACGACACCAAAGACCAATGCCCAAGTGTCAATCAAGTTCTATCCAACAAACAAGGTCGGATTTATCAATCTGATTGAACTACGCACAACCTGTGATATTTCAATTATATAAACAAATATAATGCAGAAAAGAAATAACACAGACATCATAAATTTCGTGAACGAGGAAACCGCAAATGCAGAAAACCCTCGAGACCTAGTCCATCTTTGAACACCACACTGTATTAAGCCTCAACAGACATTACCCTACTACAAGTTAACTTCGGACTGGAATGTAGTTGAGCCGTAACCAAGTCTCACACCGATTAAGGTACAGTCGCGTTCCTTACGCCTCTAGAACCACGTTGTATTCTGCGCACTTGATTCCCTTAGTTGATATCACCCACAACTAAGAGTTTCTACTACCAAAAGTCAAAGACTTATAAACAAATCCCACCGATATGTCTATCTTTTATTCTTTTTATTCCATCTTTTGATACAAAAATCAAGGTGAACAGGAACCAACTAATACCCCGGACTTATACTCCCGAAGACCAGCCTAGAAATATCAGTCACCTCACAATAACCTAACTGATTAACAAAAAAAAGTTATTGCGGAATCACAAGAGTCCGAGATGAAGAACTGTTGTGATACTTTTTATATCTTACCTATCAAAGATAAATCTCGAGTAAATCTTAGAGAAGATAAAACTCAATACAATAGAACAAGTAAGATTAGAATACGCAACTACAGAGAAAATAGTTTGATCTGGCTTCACGAATCCCAAATGAATTCTTCAAGTCGTTAACCTAATAATGGTTTTGGAAAAACCTAGGTTAAAGGAGAATCGACTCTAGTTGCAACCAGGACACATGAAAGTGTCGGGATTAGGTTTTCTAGTTGCTAGAGTTCTCCCTTATATAGTCTTTCAAATCAGGGTTGCTTACAATCAAAGCTAAGATAGCTTAGTAACAAAGCATTCAATATTCACCGTTAGATGAACCCCTGATTTAAGATTCAAGCTAAGTCTGCTTAGAAATTAAGCAATCAATCTCCACCGTTAGATGGTCTTAGCTTGTTACACACAAATTAAATATACTTATATTTAGATATGGGTAACCGTACCTAAACGTGTATATTGAGTTGGCTCAATAAAAGTTAACCGGAGTTAGCCATATGAACACTTTTGTCTTAACCACATTCATCTAACACTTCTAGATCAAGTATGATGATCAATCAATCATGATAGATAATCAAATGAATCTAATTGTGTTTCAAATAGAGTTGTTCAATTGTTCACTATCTCATAGAAATATTCATGAACAAATTGAAATGAAATCGGATTGATTTGTAATCGTACAAAGTACTTACACAGGAATCAATTCATGAACATTAAGCCACAGTTTGCAAAGTTAATTTGCATTCACTAAATCATAAATATTTTAGTTCATGAGTATGAGAATCATAGATAATTGTATGGGCTGTCGTAGGCTCAACAAATTAATTTCCCACTAATTAACTAGTAATATAGCGGTAGTAAGAGATCGTTTCCACAGAGAGCTATGTAATTGATATGTTATTTGAATCAGCAAAATAAAGTAAATAACAAAGGGGGGATTGATTGTAATATAAAAATACAATAAGAAAGAAAAGAGATGATCAAGGAATTCTTCGCCGTTACCAAGCGTTAAAAGGATTAGAATACTTATCAATCGTTCGTAAGAACCATTCATCACCAACCATATAATAACATCTAGATCAGTGTTATTCCCAAAACTCCTTCTATTACTGGATACGGAAATTCTCGACTACCAGATTCTATCAAACGAACCACCAAGTAGTTGATCACTCAAGGTGAAATCCAATCGAATGCTTTAAGCTTTGTGAATTTAGGTTGATCCCAGTAGTTACACTCTTATATCAAGGTCCACTTGTTGATGTTGTCTTCACTCGCAATCGCTCCACATAATCCCTCTACAAGGTCTCACGATTTCTACTTGTGTAGAGAGTTAATCGATGATTACTTATCTCATAACTTCTACTAGCAATAAAACAATCAATAGCCTAATCTAGTATGCATCCCAAATCAATCTAAGAATCACTCATAAACCCTAGATATGGTAAAGACAAACGATGATGATAAAAACTCTCAGTAGATTTGTATTAATAATATAATTTCACGCTTAGATCATTGAATTCATCCTTAATCAACAAAGGATTTAGCTACTCGTATTACAAAGAAGATGAATAATGGTGGTTTCCCCCTAAAGGGGTAAACCCTAGGTTTTGATGTAGAATAAACCCTAGCTTATGATATGAGATTCTATGATATGTGAAAACCTAATACCTATTTATATAGGTTTACATTGCTTGGCCATCAAGTATCTAGTTCGGTTCAAGAACCCGACCCGAAACTATGAAATAAAGACCCTAACCGTGAACTTTGGCCTTCACCAGTATGCATACCCGTTTGCATTATAAAAAAAATAGTTAAAATCCAGGGGAATAAGCATGCATACCCGTTTGCATACTAAAAAATCGTTTGCATACTTGCTTGTCTTCGGTATTCGATAAAAAGCATGTTTCGCCCACAACTTCTTCGCCCGAACTCGGAATGACCTCATTATTTTTGATTTCTTTTCCTATTTCAATTATCTTCAAGATGGTGATGAGAAATCCTGAATTTGAATGAGTTAAGCTTGGTCTTCGGCACGTCTCTTGATTTTGAGTGTTTTGCTCCTTTCCGTCGCACTTCTTCCACTTCTCTTGAATTTGGGCACTTGGATACTTGGGATACTTCTCTTCTTAGCTATTTTTAGCACTTTGTAGCTCCTTTTTTGATGATTCACCTAATAGAGACAAATAAGAGAAAACAAGAGTAATAATACGAAAATATGCAAGAATAATAGCTTAAACAAGTATGGAATTGATACTAAAATCATATGACTTACGCACTTATCAATAACCGATTTTAGAACTTAACCACTGTGTTCGCAAACTGGGTACGTGAACAGCAGCTCCGGACCTTGTCCTAGTCAATCCGTTCGCAAACCCGGTTCGCGAACAACTGTTCCAGACCCAACTCAGGTAAACCCGTTCACATACTAGGTACGCAAACAAGAGTTCCGGACCTTCTCAGGTAAATCCGTTCGCATACTAGGTACGAAAACAAGTGTTCCGGACCTCAATTATCACAATACAGTTCGCATACTGGATATGTATACCGTTTTGTATCCAAACATGGGTAATTATTCTAAACTCTCATTTCAATCATCGAAACATCCTTAGAGGACAACAATAGTAATCTCATACATACCATTAGCTTCAAGTAATTTTCAAGTGATCGAATGATCAATACAAACTTCCCAAGCTAACATCAAAATGACTGTCTCACACAAATCATATAAGATGTTCAAGGCAATTTTCACATGATCATCTGTTGACTTAATATTTAGTTTCCAACAAATAAATTGTTTCCAACTAAACTCGTCAAGAATATGATGAACATAGCTAAAGAAAAAAGCTTCCAACACATATTTCGAGAAATAGATAAGCGAGATAAACTCGGGTCGAAATATCAAATGTGTATAATGTAAAAGTATATATAGCTATACGACTTAGTCTCATTAGAAGATAGAATAAAATAGATTTCTGAGTGATAGATAAGTTTTAGTCTCTACATACCTTTTGTTAATGAAGTTCCTCCAAGCTCCTTAGTAGATCTTCTTCTTCAATTGGTGAACACAGTGAAGTCTAAAGCTCAACTACACATTCTATCTGAAAAAGAGGGGGTCTAACAACCACACCCAACAATTCGTTTGGCAATCTGAATAGACAAACTCCAATATACTTTCAAGAGAATCAACTATACAGTCAGACTCAATCTAGAGAAAAGTATATCAAAGAGTTTCGTATCTCTCTTTCTCAATTCAATCTGCAATCAGCAAATAGGAATTTGTAAGCCTGATTGAATATAAGAGAATTAACTTGAACGGTACCAAAGACCAATGTTCAAGGATCAATCAATTTCAATCAACAACCAAAAGTTAGATTTCCCAATTGATCGATTCAACGCACAACCTGTGATATTTCAATTATATAACAAAATATAATGCGGAAAAGAAATAACACATACAACATAAGTTTTGTTAACGAGGAAACCGCAAATGCAGAAAAAACCCGGGACCTAGTCCAGATTTGAACACCACACTGTATTAAGCCGCTACAGACACTAGCCTACTACCAATGAACTTCGGACTGGACTGTAGTTGAACCCTAATCAATCTCAAACTGATTCAAGGTATAGTTGCGCTCCTTACACACTTGATTCCCTTAACTGATCTCACCCACAACCAAGAGTTGCTACGACCCAAAGTCGAAGACTTGATAAACAAATATGTCTCACACAGAAAAGTCTATAGGAATAGATAAATCTGTCTCCCACAGAAATACCTACGAGTTTTGTTCCATCTTTTGATAAATCAAGGTGAACAGGAACCAATTGATATACCGGACTTATATTCCCGAAGAACAGCCCAGACATATAAATCACCTCATAATAATCTTAATCGTATGGTAGCGAAACAAGATATTATGGAATCACAAACGATGAGACGAAGATGTTTGTGATTACTTTTTATCTTGCCTATCGGAGATAAAATCTCAAGCCAATCTTAAAGAATATCGTACTCAAACACGATAGAAACAGCAAGATAAGATCACGCAACTACAGAGAAAATAGTTGAGTCTGGCTTCACAATCCCAATGAAGTCTTCAAGTCGTTAACCTACAAGGTTTCGTGAAAAACCTAAGGTTAAAGGAGAATCGACTCTAGCTTATGCAACTAGTATCACACATGAGGTGTGGGGATTAGGTTTCCCAGTTGCTAGAGTTCTCCTTTATATAGTTTTCAAATCAGGGTTTGCAATCTAAGTTACCTTGGTAACAAAGCATTCAATATTCACCGTTATATGATGAAAAGACGAGGGTACCAAAATATACCACAATATTTTATTTTGATCACAACCTATACAAGACCCACTGTGTATAAACCTTTTGGAGCAACAATCACTCAAGGAATATTTTAACACAGTGTCCACTTGATATAGGGTTAGTCCGAACTGGTCTAACTCGTGAATTAAATATCAAAGGAAAGTGGAGAAAACCAATACACTTTGTGTGATTGTCTATGGATATGCAATCGAGACAACAACAAAGTGATCACTTGATAAAAGGTACGATAATAACCGAAACCAATAGGATCAATATCAAGTGCCTTGTTAACGTACAAAGTGCAATTTACTTTTGTTAGAGCACTGCTCGGTCGAACTCGCATGCGTTGCTATCTCAAGCATGTTTGTCAATGTTAGTGATCAAAACTATAAGTCTTGATTTCTAGTCTACTTATAGATGTCTCGGACTAGGACATAGATTGTGTAGTTGAACCTTAGAATTCACGGCGTTCATCATTTGAAGACGAAGAGCTACTAAGGAGAGCTTGTGGAACTTCATCGACAAAAGGTATGCAGAGACTGAAACTCATCTATCACTTGGAAAGTCTATTTCTACTCTATCTCCTATATTGAGACATAAGTCGTGTTACAATATAGTTTTCTACTATACACATTTGAGATTTCGAGCTGATTTTAACTTGCTTACATATTTCTCGGAATATGTGTTGCCAAGCTTTCGCTTCGACCAAGTTCATCTTATATTCTTGACGCAAGTAAAAAGATGATCATATGAAAATTGCCGAGCAACATCTTACACGGTTTGTGTGATACAATCATTTGATGTAAACTTAGAATGTTTCGTTATGATTATTTCAATAATTTTAAAATTGCTTTGATGCTAATAGTGTGTGAAAACGGATATTGTCATCCTCTAAGAAAGTTTCAATGATTGAAATAAGAGTTTATGCTAATAGTATGTGAAAACGGCTATTGTCATCCTCTAAGAAAGTTTCATGTTGTGTCCTCTTGCACATATATAATCCATGTCCGGGAACCATAGTATGTGTACACGTACTTGTTGGCTTGAGATATCCAGGAAACTAAGTATGCGCACCCGTTCGCGTACTGGCGTAAGGTTCATGTCCGAATATTTCTGCTTGAATTGGAAGTTTGCGTACCCGTTTGCGTACTGGCGAAAACCAATTTTGGTCTGGGTATTTCAAGTATGCGTACCCGTTTGCATACTTGAAGGTTAAAGTTCTAAAATCAGTTATGTTCATGAACTTAAATATTTATAAAATAAGGAATGCAATCTTTGCAAACCGTGGCTATAATGTTCATGAATTGATTCGAGTGAATCAAACGGATTTTGTTTCAATTGTGTTCTTGTATAATCCTATGAGAATATAGCAATTGAGCAACTCTTTATTTAGTTTCATTTGAGTCATTTTAACTAGTTATGGTTAAGATGAACAAGGTTGATATGAGAGTATTCATATGGCTAACCTCGGTTAACTATTATTGAACCAACATGGTGTACACATCTAGGTACGGTTACATAAACCTAAATGAGGGTACATTTTATTTGTGTGTAACAAGCAAAGTTCGATCTAACTGTTGAAATATATTAGCTTGGTTGAATTAGGTTTTTCATCTAACGGTGAATATTGAATGCTTTGTTACCAATGTAACTTAGATTGCAAACCCTGATTTGAAAACTATATAAAGGAGAACTCTAGCAACTGGGAAACCTAATCCCCACACTTCTGTGTTACTAGTTGCATAACTAGAGCCGATTCTCCTTTAACCTTAGGTTTCTCTCGAGACCCTGTAGGTTAACGACTTGAAGACTTCATTGGGATTGTGAAGCCAGGCCCAACTATTTTATCTTTAGTTGTATGATCTGATCTTGCATGTTCTATCGTGTTGAGTACAATTGGAATAATTGGTTCGAGATTAATATCTCCGATAGGCAAGATAAAAGTAATCACAAACACCTTCTTTCATCGTTTGTGATTCCACAATATCTTGTTTCACTAGTCGATTAAGAATATTGTGAGGTGATTGATAATACTATGCTGTTCTTCAGGAATATAAGGCCGGTTTATCAATTGGTTCCTGTTCACCTTGATTTATAAAAAGACGGATCAAAACTCATAGGTATTTCTGTGGGAGACAGATTTATCTATACCAATAGACTTTTCTGTGTGAGACAGATTTGTTTATCAAGTCTTCGACTTTGGGTCGTAGCAACTCTTGGTTGTGGGTAAGATCAGATAAGGGAATCAAGTGCGTAGTATCCTGCTGGGATCAGAGACGTAAGGAACGCAACTGCACCTTGAATCAGTGTGAGATTGATTAGGGTTCAACTACAGTCCAGTCCGAAGTTCATTGGTAGTAGGCTAGTATCTGTAGCGGCTTAATACAGTGTGGTGTTCAAAGCTGGACTAGGTCCCTGGATTTTTCTACATTTGCGGCTTCCTCGTTAACAAAATTATGGTGTCTGTGTTATTTCTTTTCCGCATTATATTTTGTTATATAATTAAAATACCACAGGTTGTGCGTTAAGATCAATCAATTTGACAATCCAACCTTTGGTTGTTGATTTAAATTGATTGACACTTGAACATTGGTCTTTGGTACCGTTCAATTTGTTTCACATAATAATCAGGCTCGCGGATTTTTATCTGTTTGATTTTATGATTACATTGTGAAACAGAGATATAAACTCTCGTATATACATTTCTCTAGATTGAGTCTGACTGTCTAGTTGATTCTCTAGAAAGTATATTGGAGTTAGTCCTCTAAGATTGCCAAACGAATTATTGGGTGTGGTTGTTGTACCCCCGCATTTTCAATTGGTATCGGAGCAGGCAAACACATTTAAGACCTCATAAGTCTGTGTTTGTAGCAATCTGAATATGGACAATAGTGTTATCTCAATAAATGCACCACCAGATCCAGGGATTTCAGAATTCTCTTCCATGACCGATTTAATAAAATCTGTAGAAGAAATTCTATCTAAACCTCCTCCAGGTTTAAAATCCCTTGAAGTGTTTTCAGGGCTTGAAAATAAACTTGAAAACTTATCTCTTGATGTTGAGTTATACCTCCAGAAAGAACAAGAATCTCTTGGCAAGCTAAATCAAGTTATGATGAATAATACTCATGTCGAGGTTGATATTGATTTACTAATTAGTGAGAGCAATGCTCATCCTCTGTGTAATCCACTTGGTTGTAGTAAACTAAGCGTATTACAAGAGGAGTTTATATCTCATTCATCTGACGGTATCACCTCAAAGCATGAATCAGTTCATTGGTCAATTCCTGATACACTGTGTCATGATAATTGTTTTGTTTACTGTTGTAAACATGTCAGGACGTCTTCTTACACCAAAAGAGTTTCCCTACGCAGTACTAAACATTATCTGTATACACTGTTTTTATTAAGTTTTAAAATGAGAACCAGGGACTCAAATTTTTGTGTATCTCTCTAAAGTCTTTTGCAAAACTTGTAAAAACAGATTCTTGGATGTTTCTCAACTTTGTTGAGTGCAAAAGTTGTTGGAAATAAACTCTTTCTTGGTGCCATGGTGAGCAAGACATTGTTCACCTCAACACAACTTGATTGTGTTGAAAGTGCATCCTCACTAAGAAATGCCCTGTATGTATACGGTGAGGGAAGCACAAGAATTGGGGCACACATATTATGTTGGGTATGATTTTGAATGTTTGGTAACGTTGTAGAATTCGATCGGATTCTTCTAAAAAGGTATGTCTCTAAACTTGAGCAAGTTTTATGATGATCTATGTACCTTTTGTATCATTCATGTCTACCTAACTTGATTTGTGTTTAAGGTTCGTAAATGTTCCGGTTTGAAAATAGTTGTTCGGGATGTTTTGGCCTTCATGGTACACTTCAGGTATGCATACCCGTTTGCATACCAGTTTACAAATGATTTTTTGTAATAAAATCCAGGGAAATTCGTTTGCATACCAGTTTGCATACTGAAAATCCGTTTGCATACCCGTATGCATACTGGCATGTAGACGTCGATATTCGGTAAACTTGTTTTGGCCATATCTTCTTCGTCCGAACTCGGAATGACCTCATTCTTTTTGAATTCTCTTCCTCTTTGAATTCTCTTCGAAACGGAGATGAGAATTCTTGAATTTGGATGAGTTAAGATTGGTATTTGTCATGTCTCTTGTTTTTGAGTGTTTTGCTCCGTTTCGTCGCACTTGTTCCACTTCTCTTGGACTTGGGCACTTGGAATCTTTGAGTAATACTCTTCTAAGCTCATTTGTAGATTTTAAAAGAATGTTGTTGGTGAATCACAAAGAAGGAAGTTCAAGAATGGAAAGTAGTACGCATTGCTATGGAATTCTTGAATGTTCACAATCATCTTATGTGAACTATGGTAAATGGTCATTAATGACTTTATATGTTCTTATTTGTCAAGAAAATCTTTTTATACGCCTTTGGTAGATATTCTTGGTGTAAATCCATGCGGAAAAAATTGATTCTACCCTCCAAGGAAAAATCATCTTATATGTGCATTACGAGTTTGTCTTGATGTCTAGGAAACTTCTTATGAGAATTTTATTCTTGTGTTTTTTAAGAAGGATAACTAGGGTTTGGAATAGCCATTATTGTGAGTACACATATCTATGTCCAACGTTTTCATCTTCAATGTTTTTAGATTTATTTATTTAAATTCTAAGTTATTTGGAAGATGATTTTTGCAGTATTAATCTTTATGGTTTCATATATTGTAAATTGTTATGGAATATGTTGTTTACGTCCGTGAACCTTGACTGTCCCATACTTGTTCAAAAGTTATCTCAATTATGTCGGTATGAAAGTATTGATAAAAGATAGAATGAACTTTTGAATACAAAAGTTAAAGCCTTTTATGTCATTTTTGATGGAAGAAAGGATAAAACTTTTGTTTACAAAGATTAAATTTATTACATGTCATTGTGCAAATAGTGATGAAAAATAGAATAAATCTTTTATTCCGCAGTATTGGTCTTTCCCTGATCCACATTTTTGTGCATATACTGTTTTGTTCCGTAACTTCTCTTATGTTGAGCAGGGCCAATTGAATTGATCATTTTTGTGGCTAATTCAATTGTTATTTTTGGATAAAAATTCATGTTCTCATGTGATTTGATTATGTCCAGAGAAATCCTTCTTTTCTTGTAAAAGTAAGGTCGCTCTTGTTGTTCTTTCGGGAATGACATTTTATGGGGGAGAGTTCTTTTTGAACTTGTGCTTAATTACCAAATCTTTGTGGGGAGTGCGGCTGTGGAATATTGTAGGGGTTATCTTGTATCTTTATAAACGATCCTTGATGAATGCATTTAGCTTCGGCTATATGATTGCATCTAAATAAGTTGGTATGTTATTCTCTTTTGGTCATGAAGTATCTCTATGAAAATTTCATGAGGATCCCACTAGTTTTCGTACCTTTGCCAATTTATATTGACAAAAGGGGGGAGAATTAATGTTTAGTTTCATACTACAAATACATATGGTTTACGGATCATTATGTAAGGGGGGTGGTTTTCATGTCGAGATGAAGTATTGACTAAGGGGGAGTGATACATATCACCATAGTATTGTTGTCAAAGTTGTGATACAATTGAACTTTTATGTTGTGTAATGATACAATGACACTGTATAACAATTATTGAGAGCATTTGTTTTCTCGTTGTTATCGCTACGGATCTTCAACAACTATGATGGTGAGTTGAACACGTTTAGGATCATGGAGTACTTGGAAGTGACGAAGATTTCGAGTTGTGTTGAAGATGCCAAGGAGATCAAGCATTTGGTTGAGAAGCTACAAAGTTTTATTTATTTTGTAATCCATATGTATTGATAGTTTTGTCACTGAAATTGACAAAGGGGGAGATTGTTAGAGCACTGCTCGGTCGAACTCGCATGCGTTGCTATCTCAAGCATGTTTGTCAATGTTAGTTGATAAGTGCATAATTTACTATACTTTTGTTATCAATTCCATGCTTGTATTTGCTATATTTCTTGTGATATACCTTGTATTATTATTATTATTATTATTATTATTATTAACATTAAAACTGACAAGTTTACAAATTGTTTGTGGGTAGCCTAGCAACAAGCTGGGCACCAACAAGCTCCTAATACAAATTATTATTATTATTATTATTATTATTATTATTATTATTATTATTAT
>JAJJMB010017645.1:1114211-1185634 GCA_023531105.1 Papaver atlanticum
CATGTGGTAATTCTAATAATTCTTTTATGACTATTTGCATTGATTTTTAAATTATTTATGATTTTTATTGAATGGGTGTGATTTCGTTTGATGATGTATGCTTGGTCTATGTATTTTTGATACATCATGCTTTTGATTTACATTTTTTATTTTTTTATTTTTTTATTTTTTTAACGACATGATTAGATCTTTTGGATCCAAGCGCATGCTTCTTGTCAGCAGATTACATGGTAATTCCCGTGGATCCTGCGTTCCACGCTTGTTTACGCGACGGAGACATGGAGAACACACACATATTGCTATCCAAGTGTTAATATTTATTCTGATTGGTCTAATTGGTCTGGTCTTTTTTTTTTCTTTTTTTTTTTTTTAGTAACTCAATCACCCTATTTCAACCCAGCAGACATCAACATAAAAATTTGCAAAAAACAAAAACAGAAGTAATAAGATGATTCCGAGATACGGTGAAACTATCATGTTATTTCTAACACCTGAACTCCATGCTTTTATGAATAGACTCTATATAGATGTTTCCATCCACTCAGATTGGTTCCTCAACTCCTAAAGCCAAAATGCTTCCATCCACTTAGATTGGTTAGTGCCATCCTTAATAGGCATAAATTTCTAGGCTATGGAGTTTATTTATTGCAACTAAAAAGTTTCTCCCAGCTGTTCTTCGGGAATATAAGTCCGGGTTATCGATTGGTTCCTGTTCACCTTGATTTATCAAAAGATGAAACAAAACTCGTAGGTATTTCTATGGGAGACAGATTTATCTATTCATGTAGACTTTTCTGTGTGAGACAGATTTGTTTATTAAAGTCTTCGACTTTGGGTCGTAGCAACTCTTAGTTGTGGGTGAGATCAGCTAAGGGAATCAAGTGCATAGTATCCTGCTGGGATCAGAGACGTAAAGAGCGCAACTGTACTTTGGATCAGTGTGAGATTGATTGGGGTTCAACTACAGTCCAGACCGAAGTTAGTTTGTAGTAGGCTAGTGTCTGTAGCGGCTTAATACAGTGTGGTGTTCAATATGGACTAGGTCCCGGAGTTTTTCTGCATTTGCGGTTTCCTCGTTAACAAAACTTCTAGTGTCTGTGTTATTTCTTTTTCGCATTATATTTTGTTATATAATAGAAATATCACAGGTTGTGCGTTTGTATCGATCAATTGGTAAATCCAACCTTTGGTTGTTGATTGAAATTTATTGATCCTTGAACATTGATCTTTGGTACCGTTCAAGTTTATTTCTCTTGTATTCAATCAAACTCGCAGATTTCTATTTGTTTGAGTTGGGATTGAATCGAGAAATTGAGATATAACTCTTTGATATACTTTTTATTAAGATTGAGTCTTAATGTCTAGTTGATTCTGTTAAAAAGTATATTGGAGTTAGTCCATACAGATTGCTAATCGAAATATTGGGTGATGATGTTAGACCCCCGCTTTTTCAAGTTAGATGCTAAGTCAAATAATTATCGGTTCTAGTTTTATTAATGGTTCTATAACATGGTATTTAATGTTCTAGTCATTAATTAATATCTACTTATCCAAATTGGGTAAAATAAGATGTCATCGGAAAGCCCTCGAAAAACCCTACAACTTTGCAGAAGGATCCGAAAGCTAATTCGGATCATAAGTGGTCCAAAAATACAAAATCAGGTTTATGGCCCTAAACCCAATCCCATGAGCCTGACCCGGAACGGCCCACCGAACCAACCCGATAACCCGGTCCATCTTACTCGGTCTGAATTATGAATCAGTTAATATGACTTTTCTGACTCGCTGAGTTGGTCTAACTCGGTTGACTAGGTGAGTTGACTCACTATAACTTGCTTCATCTTCAACCTCTAACACACTTGTAAACAGCACGAGGGTCTAACTTTGGGGATCTATAATTCACTCGTTTCATATCCAAATTAAGTATTTTCTGGCTTTGTGGAAAGGTGGCATCTCCCTCTACAACTTTCTAGTTTTGCTCCGGATGTAAATCCATCTCTAACATACCTTATTTGATCCATCAAGACTGCTACTCACCGCAATAACAAGTATTTTCCAGATTTCATGGTAATCACTAAAACTGGAAATAACCAAAAATATGATTGATTCCCATATATCTTACCCGTTTTGTAACAAATACAATAAGTTGACCGAAACCATGTATGTATTTTGGTAATGACTAAGATACCGTTTATACGGTGGGTGTCCGGACTCGGGTGTTGATTAGGAAAACCAATAATTAGTAATTAAAAATCAATGAGAAAACTAGGTCGAGATTTTAAATCATGACCAATTCTTTCTCCAAGTTTTTATTCTCACTGAACCAAGGTTTACGCCGGCAAATTGGGGTACTGTAAGTGATAGATTTGGTAGATTTCGTTGAAGGGTTAAGACAGGATGTGAAGTTGTGACGGAGTTCGTGTTCGAATTTGTAGGAAATTTGGGTGAAATTTGATGCCGACAGAACAACCAAGAAGAAAAGCTTTGCTGCGGTTCAAATTGTATATTGGATGACTGAGATTTTACAGGTTTCAGTACTCAAGGTATACTTTTTAATCTCATATCATATCAATTTTCGATGGATTTTTGATTAAAATTTTGATTTTTAAGATGGGTTCTTCATCTACATCGAATAGGAATGTATATTTCATTCATTGATTTATTCATTGCTTGTTTATGTTAAAGAATTGATTGTTGTTGGTGTTGGTGGTGCCTTTGCTAAAACCACAATTGCCCCATTGGAACGCATTCTCTTGAAGATAATTAGGTCAATTAAGATTTTTGTATAATTGTTGATTTGGAAAAAAATGTGATCTTTTTATTAATTTTTGGGGATTTTATAGACTAGAAAAGAAGGGTTACATTTAATTGGTGTGTATCAATCTATGGAGAAGTTATTGAAGCATGAGAGTGTCTTTGAATTCTATAAGTAGGTCATAATGTGCTACATTGCTTTATGAATTCTTTTGTGATTTCTTTACATTGGTTTTTGCCGGAAAGTGAAGTTTTTAATTCAAATGATTCCTTGTTTGTGGTCTAGATCACAGGAAACGGTGCTAGCGTTTTTCGGGTAGTTTCGTATTCAACATTACATTTCATGACATACGAGAAATATCGATTGTGGATCTTGAATAACTATCCTGCAATGGGTACAGGTGTTGTTGTTGATCTTTTAGCGGGTTCTGTAGGTGGAACTGCCGTTTTGTTTGCTTACCCGTTAGATTTTAGCTCGAACCAAGCTTGCTTATCAGGTAACCACGACTAAAAACGAGTGCTTTTGCAGCATATGATGTTTACCATAATCTTTTTTGTCGTACTTTTGTAGGTTACGAGTCCTAAAGAGAATATAGGGCATGGTTTGCATGGTTTACATTCACTGCCTGATCATTGTGGGTTAAAAGATGTCTTTAAGAGTGTATACATGGAAGGTTGGAATGAGTGTGTTGTATCGAGGTGTAGGTATATGTATAACAATTTTTCTGATACTGAGTTAAGTTTCAGCTGTTTATTCTGCAAATTTTCTGCTAAACATGGAAAGAAATTAGGTAGAAGTGGCAATACCTATTGTTTGAGCATGTATCTTCCATGTATTTGTCACAATTATTACTCTTCAATGGATGAGGAGACACTAGGGTTTCAATACTTCCTTGTTGCCGTAACAATTTAACATGTAACAACATAGGGTGTCAATGATGTGAAATCTCGGTAAGTATTTTTGTAAAATGGCAAGTGAATAACGATATTACTTCATTAACAGGTCCTACACTTGTTGGAATCCACCCTTATGCAGTTTTGAAGTTTTACATATATGAGGAACTCAATAGACGGGTCCTTGAAGAGCACCAGAATTCTGTTATGTTGTGTCTATCTTGTGGGGATTTAACTGGGTTGTTTGGACAAACATTTACATACCCACTAAATGTCGTTAGGAGACGATGCGGGTAACTCTTTTTGTGAGTCCAAAAATTATGTAAATTAGTTGCTAAATCTTTGAATTAGCTTGGGAAAGTAGGAGTTTGTAAGCTCTTGCCTTGATTATTTCAGGTTCAGAGTCTGCAACAAGGTGGTCCTGGTTATAGGATCCTGACTCAACTACGCTGTCGACAACTAGATCCCAAGCATTTTAAGATATTTTACAGCAGGGAATTTTCAGTCCTAGTGATATTGAAGTGTGCTTTGATAACTTTTCCTACTATCGGAGGTAAACTACTTTTAATTGTTGCCCACTTGGTGGCTGTCTCTTGATTGCTTCTTTACAGTATACATACATACATATATATATATAGTCTGGCTCTTTTTCATTATGATCACGATATACAGACTTTATTTAACATCGTGTAGTTAGGGAGGCTCTAGTTCATAACTCTCATCACCAGCCTTCTGGAATAGAGAGTTCAAAACACAGCACATGTTCTATATGAAACCAGCACTAAATACTCGCTTAGTGTGAAGTTGGATTTTATCCTGAAAATAAGCAATATACTTCTTAGTGTGAAGTTACATTTGATTTTGTTGCTTTACTGCAACGTCGTCAAAAAGGATTAAGCATGTAGCATAAGAATGAGTAGTATGCTGACTTGAGAAGCTGTGCAGGTTAACTGCACAAAATGAGAAGTGTGTCTGAGTTATGAAGTGAGTGTTTGTTGTACAATTCATGTGTTTAGATTGCTTATTTTCAGTTCATCGCATTGATGTTAGTTTTGGTACAGTCTTTGCCATGTGAGAGACCACGAGTGAGTTGGCTTGCGAGTTTAATGATGAAACTGAATAATTCCAAGTTATGCTTTGTGTACAGCCTTTACTGCTTTTACTTCATTATCCAAGTTATGTTTTGTGTGAGTGAATAATTCATGGTGATTTACTAAGTACTCTAGTGTGGCGAAACACCTTGCTCCTAGGTTGTTGTGCTTCCATTTGATGCTCTCAACTGTTCTCTTATGTCATGGTATTTGCAAGACCATGGTGTTGGCAAATACTTTTTTACTACTTGTGCTGGTTAGAGTGATGCTACAACTATATTTCTGGGTGTCGAGCTGCCCGGAGTGCTGAATTTTGGTATGTTAGTGTTTTGATAGATCTTCCAGCTGAATTCTGGTACGAGTGAAGTTATGAGTATCTTCACAGAACACAGTGTGCAGACTTTCTCCATAGCGTACGAGATGTCTAAGCCTTTTGATAAATCAGTTCATGGCAGCATCTTTTGTTACTTGTATTCAATTCTAAAAGCCAACTAGTCACTTCAAGTAGTTTTCCTGGTCTCCTACTATATTAAACGTAGTTTTCGTTGGGACCAGCATCGGCAGAACGAAATTTACCAAGTGTGTTGTTTTTAGCGAACTCTCTCCAAATGCAAGTGTGTTTGAGTATCTGACTGTATATTTTATAATTGCAGCGCAGAACGAAATTTGATAAATTTAGCAAACTGGGTTCTTTTCCGGTTCTAGAGACACTTAGTTTCGCATGTCTAGTTTTGTAGGAACTACTAGTTTGTGTAGGACATGACTATTCCGATAGTATTACTACCAAACAATTGGTTGTTGCATAATTTTTACTGATTGTGATTTCCCTTCTTTTTGCAAAGAGATGCTCCACAAGCCGATTGTACTTGGTAAGAAGGCAGTTCAATTTACCAATCCTTGATATGGAGCTGTTTTCTTCTGATCTGTCAACTTTTTAACTGTGCAGCTTGCAGCCACATTTCTTGTTTCTGGGGCGTTCATCCTGCAATGGATTTTGGGCGAGAATCTCATTGTATGATTTGTCGACGTGAATATAACCATTTTCCCAGTATCTTTGAGCTACTTCACTTCTTGTTGTTGAAGATGTACCTGATAAACAAGAGAAGGAGATGCAATTGTTAGGTCAGTTTGAGCATATCAATTGTTTTTTTTTATTTGGTAGCATTTGATGGATATATGCTTCTTCTTCTACTACCTTGGTATAGCCTTGTACTAACAGATTTAGGAGTCCTGTCTGTAACTGATACCCTTATGGTTGTATCAACTCCTTTGAGGTTGTATCAGCAAGGTATGTGCTTGCATAAGCTTTTCATGGTTGTACCTGGTAGTGCTAATTCTCTTTACTTCCTTTTCTGTAGCATGAAACCTAAGAGGACAAATTTGTCAAAGTACTTAGTTACACTTCTTAGTTACGGGGGAGTCCCAGAAGAATATTTTCTGGGACAGACACACAGCATTAAGAGGTAATTGTCTGTTACTCTCTGTTACTATACTAGCTTGTACCAAGTTGAATTGCCAATTTTCTTACAGAAGGAAAATCGAATCTGTCGAAAATTATATATACTTAGGAAAACCCTTGGATGAACCCGTTGGCTTAACTTTCGCTTATGGTGCTTTTATTCTATGGCTGATTTGGTTCTGTAGAGTCTGTGGTTTGTCTTGTGGGTTTCCTCTTACTATATTAATTATAATTGTAGCGTCTCTATGGATGACTTTCTTTTAGCAAATATGTGAAATTCCCTTGGGCGACCATTTCTGAGAGAGCGTTTGTCAATGTTCATGAGAGAAGGTTTGAAGAGTCTCAAGGAACGAAGTCATCACTGCAGATCCTTCTGGAATCCTAAAACTAGATCAAGTTTGCGTTGTTGTTTTCTGCAGTCCACCAGATTTTTCAATGGGGTTCGTCATTAATGCATCTTCTATTTCTCTTTTTTTGCACTCTGTTTGAAGTACCAGTGCCTCTTTAGTTCATTTTAAGTGAAAATGCGCAAGTTTCAGGGGATGAATTATTTTTCTTTGAAAGGACAGTATCTGCATCGAGTAGTGTTGAGAAATCATGCAGAACATTTTCTTTGACAAGAACTCTGAGTAATCATTGTTTTGAATTTGGATTCATATATGTTTTTATTACGGAGCACCTGAACTTATAAATGTAGCCATTGAGTCCACTATAGCAATTTCCATATGTTTATGACTCCTAAATTGAAATTTTATTTATTTTAAAGTTTGGAAGAATAAGTTACTAGGATTTAACCTCTTGCAAATGAATTTAAGAATCAATCTAAAATAGCATTCATCTAAATCACGAAGTAAAAATTTGCACAAAAATTAACTGGAATGAAATATGAAAAGTTCAATCAGAAACCAACCTAACAAACTTGAATCAGTAATCACAATCCAAATATTATGAGCCCAACAAAGGTGACGTTGTAGAAAAAAAACTCTCTCAGCAATGTAGGCCCCAACCCCCAACTCCCTCTATAAAATCAGAAGTTGTTGCTTACTCCATCTCTAATCCCGCTTCCAAGTGCTCCATCTCAAATCCCATCCTTGACCAAACCAGCTATAGCTTTGACTCCACTTCCTACCATCTCACCATTTGATTTTCCGATCCAACAAATGGCAATGCAGTGATGCACCTAGTGAAACAGTCCTGAACTGAAAAATGTAATATTGCTTCTGAAGTTTAATTTTGTTAACTACAACTTAATATCAATATCAAAATCCGAGAAACTAAGATCAGAAATTGATGATATAAAACTGAACAAAATATTGGTTTCATGAGACCACCTTAAGAAAGGCAGAGACTGTTAGAGATGTTGTGAGAGATAGAGATTTAAGAAAACGAAACCCTAAATTCAAAAGAAGAAGAAAATTGGAATCGGGTCTGGAAACCAGATTATATAGAGCAAATTTAGGGGAAGCTTAAACTTAGATTTGAAAATATTCTAAAATTTCAGAGTGATTTCACTAAAAAAATTAGGAGGGAAATGAAGTTTTGGGAATCATTGGAGCGGGAGAAAAAAATAGAAGAGGGAAATTTGGGAATTTTGTTGATAAGTTTTGGTTGATGTGAAGAAATAGATGTGGTTAAACAAGAGCCACGTTAACAATTTGAAGCCGTACATTTTTATTATTTCTAATTTGATGGTCAATAATCTTCATATGTTGCTCATGCGGATCCAGAGAAATGGAGGGTTAAAATTCAAGATATTTTCTTCATACGGATCTCACAATGTAGGTAGGGACGTACATATATGTAAACAAGAGTTGTTCACGTGAAGAAAAATTCCTACATAAAAATATGATGTTCAGAAGAAAACATGTGAATAAGCATTGTACAAATTATCGAAATGCCCTAAACACAGTGGCTAGATAATCCTTGCAAATAATGTGACGAGGTATAATTTGTAAAAAGGACAGTGGTCCAAACTACAATGACTTCCTCAACCCCATATGCTTTTACTTCAATAAGGCATGTAGGGTCTGTTTGCCATGCTAAAAATGGGAATAGTATTTTTTGTAACAAAATGGGATAGTCAGAGGGCGTAGTTAAATATTTATTTATTTTATTTCTTTACTATTTTATGTATCTTATTTTTATTTTATTTTTTTATATATAATTTTTTTTCATTTTAAAACTTTTTTATTTGCACTGTTGACTAGCTTTTTTTATTTTTATATAAATTTTTTTTCGTTTTAAATTCAAAGACAATGATATAAAATCCTAATTCTTCGGATATCACCGAGGTTACTATAACATTAACGTAGTGATATGAAATTCCTCAAATGTACCAGATATCATGGATATGCTATGAGATTGACCTAAGACAAGTAAATCCCGGAATGACGGGCAGAGATCTCATCAATTACATTATGTGCTGGCCTGGCTCCATCTCACATACAAGTAATGCTGGAGTCGACTAGGTCATTAAGCAGAATATAACCAACATCGGTACATTAGTGTTAATTCTTACCCAATCGACTATGTCTTTAAGACATTTAAGGTTTATTGTCGATTCATACTCAATCAACTAGGTTATTAAGAAGAATATGTCAAATATCGGTACATTTAGTATTCTAATGAAGATTCGTTGAAATGTAAGGTCAACAGGTAAGATGCCTTTATTGAGTCTATATTCATCGAATTATTTTGATATCCTTTGAGATCGCCACTGTGACGCCTAAACCTAATAACCTGCTTAGCTATTAGGATTTCAACCTAATTGAAACACCAAATCTAGATGCTAATCCCAAAACAAACCCATACACTATGATATTATACAAAAGAAAATCTCTCGAGTGATATGAATATAATAATGTGTTGTTTTACATATTATGAAAAACATATATAATGCGATAAAAGCTTTAAGTTACGAAAATGGATATCTTCATGCGTACTTTTTCCTCTGATTACTGAAACTGAATTGGGAACGAGTGAACACATCATCATGAAGGGTGCCCAATGGAAACATATAACGTTCAAGTAATCATTAATATGCTTCACGGTTCTAAAGAATAGTAATTAAACATGTCATCGTGCATAACATGCATAAGAGTAAATTCCCCAAACACCTCGATATAATATTATCGTTGAAATTATGACTGATAAGTTCACAAAATTCTAAGTCAAATGACTGACACACACAGCTACCTTGATATCCAGGGAAGTAGCCCTCTAATTAGGAAATGATGCACCACCTATCTTTGCACTCCCCTTTCTCCTTCTGGTAAGGTGTCGCTCGCTTGACAGGCGCCAACCTAGGATCGAAAGGTCTTGGTCAGATCAGAGAAAATGGTTTTCTCAGGTGAGTCGTCGGCCCTCCAAAGCCTGGTCAGAAAGAATAACTTATGAAATACTCGCCGGTGGGATATGGTCCAGCGCCTTTCCTCCCCATAAGAATAAGAGTGTTCGATGCAGCGCGTAGTATCTTCCGTCTCAATAAATTGGAGAAGGGCCCTTCGACTAATGCCATTGAAGTGCAAAAGGGCAGCAATCCGTAAACTAAATTTACAAGTATCTCTAAAGCAGCTTCTCAGTTCCACTCTATGTTAACTATAACAAGTCCAATTTTCTATAACAAAAAATGTCAAATCAGATTGCTGGTAAAGTTGTGGCAAGTCTACTTTTTTATACCAAGAATAAAATGTCAAATAAATAAAAAGGTTGAATAACAAAAAAAAACGAATAAAATGAAATCTGCACGAGCAGATGTAACCCAAAATAAAAAAACTATTAATTGCATTGATCTATTTATTGAGTAATATGATGAAGATGTGTCTGTGAACAAGTGTTGTGCAGAAAACCAACTTAGCTAGCATAAGAAAATGTAGTCATTTTTGTTCATGTGAACAACTTATGTTTACAAAGTATGTTTTCTCTACATATTAGTATGCATCTCTTTTAGAGTAAAAGAATTGTATGGACATAACTAGTCCACGTGTCATCTTATCTATAAGGTCTTATATTGACCATGTAATAGAGAGAGAAATGATTATTGAGAGAGATTAATCAAGAAAAGAAAAGAGAGTGAGAAAAAACTATTAGTTTCCAACTTCTCCTCAAATCAAAATCATCTTAATCTTCAAATCATCTCAACCAAAAATTCAACAATCTGTAGTTGTTAGGTTATATTTATATGTTGTTGATCCAACTCATGCTTCATTTGATATGGTTAGTCTGTAATTGGTTGTGCTATAAAAATACAACTAATTCTAGGAATTAACCCTTTTGTTGACATTATACCATCCACTTAAGAATTTTTACACTATCGGAAGAACGGGAAACTCGTATCTCTACCGCCGACTCAAGGGACAACACTATTAGCTAAACAATCTAACCTAGGTTAAGTACTGGATTCAACTGCCTTAGTACTTTCTACTTGTGTATTTAAAATCTATTTCATTTGTTTTCTGCTTTCTAGTTTGTATTTCATATCTACTGTTTCGTCGTATCGACAACTTAATCTAAATTCGTGATGGTTAGACTCATGAATTCAATTTAACGCAAACCTAGTCTCTGTGGGTTCGACCTGTATTTTCCCTATTTTACATAGTAGACACTGTGCACTTGCAGTTTAATTTGTAGGTATCTTTCTTAGCCTACCATTTATCAGGAATTACAAAATTCCTCCCTAGATTTTCCCACTCTAGAATTATAAATCAACAAGCAAGAAATATTATTAGTAGTGTTGTACCAACTAAATTTCAATTTCAGCGGGCCCACTTTATATGTGAGAGAAGCGGTTTATATGTTGTTTTTTATGCAGTGGAAGAACCGCTCGTAATCCCATACCATGTATTGCTGTGGAAATTTATTTATCTAGTCACCTTGTTTTTTTCTTTCCCCGATAGGCTGGTCACCTTGTTCGAGTACATTATATGATAATAATCCCATACCATGTATTGCTATATTCTAAGCATGTTTAAAAGATCAGCAAAATATATTGTTTCTATGTTTTGCTTGGATTTCCAAGATTTAGTAAAAAGTAAAATTTATAAGTAATACATGATTCTATTTTTTAGAACACATAACTATGCAGGAACTTGCTAAGTCTCGAAATATCACATGATGGTGGTTAGTCATGTCAAGAACAGAATTATGTAATACATGTTGTAGCATGTACTCTCACAGCATTCGAGTATTATTAGTGATTGAATTACCAACCAAAAGCGGACATTTAATCATGTGAAAAACATAATTATGTAATATTTGTATTGTAGCATGTAATTAGTTTGCACCACTTGCTGTGAGAGAAAAGAATTATGTAATCTCCTGCTTTTGGTTGGTAATTCAATCACCAATAATACTTGTTGATCATTTATCTCGGTAGCTGTTGGACAAATTAAATAATTGGTTTTGTCATTTTAGGTTCTGAGCTCTAGCTTGCCTGAGAAAATGCTACCATATTGTATCAATTGCTGATTTCTATTGTCTCTTAAGAAAACAGCGCACACTATTAGTTCTATAAGTAAAAATATTTCATTCGCACATAGAAACTATGTTTCTCAAAAATCTTTGGACGTGTCAAAGTCTAGCAATTCACTGATACTAAAAATGATTATAAATGACTATAAACTGGAAGGAAACCCCCATTAAAGGTACACTTTCACAATTAAAAATGATTCTCCAGCTCACAAGTCACAACTACCAATAAGCCAGTTAAACCAGCAAAGAGAATATAACTATAGGTGGCACATTCTAAATCTGACAGCACCGCTACAGGTAGACATAAGTTAAAAGAAACTCGGCGAGTACTCTCTATTCATGTTCATGTCACTCTTAAATTACTGGTCTTAGAGTAAGCTGAATTACAAAGACTATTATAGTTGGCTGAATCTAGACATCCCGAGGAACTCAAATACATACATTATATAACAATAGAGCCTGGAGTTATAGAGTTAATACTCTAATGATTGAATAAGCCTAATAGTAGCATTTGTACATTGAATAAGATCTGGAACTAAGAATTTTTTCAAAGATGTCAAAATTGGGTATTATTATCTTCAGGTAGAATAGAATAAAACATCTCTTCTTCCCACTTGTAGAATGGGTTTTTTCTATTTTTATATTAGCGGTGTTTTTTACTTCTTTTTAGGTTTAGACATCTAACTGTGGAAACATGAAAAATAGACTCTTAGCCTTAGACTGTATATGCTTAAGTTAAGCTTATTCAAGGTTAAGAATTTAAGACCAAAAATTCAGGGAAAATAAAAGAGAGGATGGTGCATCTTAAAATAAAATAGTATCATGGCGATAAACCAAAAATAAAATAGCTATTTGATAAACCAAAAATAAAATAGCTATTTGCCTTCTCTAATTAAAAAAATGAAAGAATCTCTCGTAGATTTCGTGAATACCATGGAGAATAGCCAAGGGTCCGATTTGAAAACACCCACCTATAGAAAATAAAATAACAGTGAAATAACAATTACTCCCTCCGTCCTAAATTATTAGTCCGCTTTGACTAAGTCAAGATATTAAGGTGACCGGGGGAATGTACAAAACTATCCCTTTTAAATGTTATGTTATTACTAAAATTAAAAGGAGTATATGGAGCACGTAAGAAAAATACGTATTTGGTAAATTTATTATTTTTAGAAATGTTTATTATTTTTAGAAATGTTTAAATTGAAGATAAAAAATAAATATATTTATGCATTGATTTAGTAATTTTGTTTCCTATTGAGGAAGATATCATTTAAGACGTTTAAATAGAAATAAATAAAAATAAAAATATTTATGGATTAATTTAGTAGATTTGTTTCTTATTAAGGAAGATATCATTTAGGATTTTGATTGATTATATTAAAATATAAGTTTGTAATTATAAAAAATTGAATGATATATTTGAGAGTTTGACTAAAAAAATATGACTATAAACGGAAGTTGGCCAGTATTTTAGGACAGACGAAAATAGAATAGAGGACATAAATTTTAGGACAGAGGGAGTACAAAGTAAGAAGTTCTGTATTTTTTCCATCTCTAAGAGCAAGGGCTATGGAATTAGTGTTTTTAACACTCATTCATTGCCAAATTGAGTGAGGGCCGAGTGAAATAGTGTTTTTCTGACCATAGAAGTCCAAAATAAAGAGACTAAACGGCTAATGATTATCTGCTTGGAGAGATTTTTTCTCCCCAAGCGGCTAAATATATGCCTCTTCGTAGGGTTTTTTTTTTAAAAAAAAAAACCTAACTGTGGGTCCCGCATCCAAGAGTTTTAAATTAATAAAACTATAAAAATAGGTTTGAGAGGCAGATCTTCAGCCGCTCAACTTGTTTTTTCCCCAAACGGCTAAAAATCAGCCGCTTAGTCTCCCTTTTCGCACACTCTTTCGTTCCAATGAGTGTGTGAATGATTATTGGTGAATAAGTGTATTCTCACTCCATAGTAGCACCTAATTTGACCAAATCGAGTGATACTCATTCATATTGACTGAGAACACTCACTCCATAGTCCTTGCTCTAAGGACCATGTTTTTACATATAAAACTTCAATTAGAAGCCACATAGATTATATCCGTATTTCCAACTTATGGCCTATACGTGTTAAAAAAAATTCTAAACTTATTCCTTGCGTAAATAATTACAGTCAATCTAAGAAGGCTGTCAACTTTATACCAACGGAAGATACTGCAAGAATATATACCAAAAAGATACAACTGCGAATCGTTTTGGTATTACTGAATGTAGATGGTTGCTAGAGTGTTACTTCGTGTTGTTCCCTGATTCAATGCGTTTCCTAAAGTGACAATTTTCTGCAGTATCTGTCGCAACTTTACCGAGTCTTTTATATGCAAATAAGAATTTGATATGCTAGATACGATTATTTCAAGTATAATCCTTCACTTGTTCATCACGAGCTAATGCATTATAAAATATCCATCAAAACCAAAAGAAAGTAGGTGTATCAAACTTGTAACTCATATATTTGAATTCTGGTGGATAGTAATTAAGATGATCCAATCTTGCACCCGTTTACGCACCACTGATAACCTTAAAGTTTTACTTTTTAGGAAATTTAGTCAATAAATCAATCCTAAATAAATAGACAACCGTTAATCAAAATGAAGTATACGGTTAGGGTTTACTGAAAGAAAACAGGATGCTGCTGTTTATCATTTTCAGCAAAAGCAATTTCATTTTTTCCCGTCAATTTTCCTTCTTGCGACAATCTATTAGGAATCCCATTGAAACAACATCTGTACGGTCAATCAATGTCATTTTTGAGATTACCAGCAAAACAAACAACAACAGTAGATCAGAAAGAACACCCAAACGGCAATAAAAAGAAAAAAAATGAGCAAAACCTAGAACAAAACAGCAACGTGCAAACAACGGTTCGGCCTTTCCTCAAATGCTTTTTATAGGGAGACCAAACCTACGAACCCCGGAAGGGAAAATCAAGGAATAAATACAAAAAATTTACAGGATATTCCTTGAACAAACAAAAATAGATACCCGTATAAAGAAAAGTAGATAATGGGTCAACCAAAGCCCCGAGCTGCCAAAAACTCGCTAGCTTTTTGAGCTTACAACACATCTCAATGCCTAAAGTGACCTTTGTAAGAACACTGTTTATGATAAAATCACGTTAAAATCAGTTGTCAACTTATCTGCTTAACTAATAACTGTAGTGAGAAAAAAGAGAAAGTGAATTTAATTACCATACGTATTGAAGCCCACATGTTGAGAAGGGATTTTCGAGTTGGGAACCCACTGTTTACGGGATACACTAAAATCACCTACTAATAGTGTATGATGCATCCACGTTTATGGAGTATATTAATTTTTGAAAGGGACAAAAAGCTTTACCGATTTCTCCACGTCATGAGAATAAGTAGAAATCGCGATTCAAAAACATTTGCAGCTACATTCCTTATCAGACAACAAAACCCTAGAAAAACAGGAAAAAAATCATTAAAAGAAACAGAGAAAAAAAAATCATTAAAAGAAGAGAGTAGCAGAGGCGAAACAATGAAATTGAGCCTCTCCTCGAGTGCGTTATATAGAGGAACTAAGTTTGAAAATTCCATAGAAAATAGTCCTTATTTTTGGAAATGATATAGATTAATATCTTAAAATTGACATAATTTCTGTAATTTAAATCCATATTTTTTTTTATAATTTTAGATATAATCTATATTTTGAATAGCTACATTTATTTCTTGCAATATTTTCTTCCCCAAAAAATCGAGTATCTCTTTACACGTTTAGGAATATTGACTGTTTTTATTTATTTTTATTTTTCTTTTGGAATGTTCTAAAATTAAGAAAATTATGATTGATTCATTATTGTTCATTGCATTTTCTAATGACGTTTTGTTTTTTAGTTCTGATCAACTCTTACTTGATACCATGCACGTTTATTAGTTCTTTTAATTAATATCCACGATTTCCTATTAATGATTTTGTTGTTTGACAGGATTAGCACAGTGAGTCTCTGTTTTTGCGGAAGAGGAATCACCATTCGATCTTGGGTGAGCATCTACAACCCTATGTATTTTAATTTTTAATCATTTTTTTTAATTTGATTAAAGGTTTGTTAATTTTATTAAAATTGTAACTAGGATTACTTTAATTATTATGAGTAGCTTGGAATTGTAATGAGGATTTTTTTTCATAATAAGAAGTGTAATTGGACATTTGACATTAGACATTATTTTTTAGGTATTTTGTGATTTAATTTTATGATGAAATCTTGATGAACAGTTTTATCTCCTGATTTGATTTTGTTTCAATTTTCTACCAATTTTAATGTTGATTTTGCTAGGATATCATATATTTTAGTAATTGATTTCTCCATGGTATATTTATATTTGGTAATTGTATAAGATTTTATTAGATTTCTTTCTTTTTTTTTTGGTAAAAATAATAAATCTTGAATATTATTAGCTAAAAAATATATTGTGGGGATAAAATATTCTACTCAAATTCTATTGGTCGAAATTCTAAATGGTGGGACCAGAATCAACCAAAAGCTCCGATTAATGAGAGCGCTCGAAAAAACTTTATTTTTATATATAGAGAGAATAGAGAATTTGTTTGAGTATTTTTGATGACATTTCTAACTTGCTGCGAGCAGTTATTTTTTAGATTATCAACAGTATTTGAGATACCAAATAAGTTAGCTCCTGATGTATATCTTATAACATTTTTGGAGCCTACCCTCGACGAGCTTCAAGGTAAGCTTAGTTAACGCCGTCCCTTTTCTCTTTCCTAAAACAGGGTTTGCTTCATTTGACCTACTTCTTCTTTACTTTGCAATTAAATAATCAGATCCTGATTAATGTTGGTTGAATAAACCTGAAGAGAGCAAGCAGCCATTTGATAGGAACGGAACTTTCTTAGTTCTTATGGATGCATTTACCTCCGATTCTTTAATGTTTGGTTTAGAGCATACCTCAATGTTTGAGACAGTTAAATTGCTTCAACGGAGGTAATTCTGACAAATTATGCACTATAATATGCTAGACGAGATGGAACCTAATATGAGTGGATTACTCTTACTTCGGCACTTATACTTGTTACAGGCACCCAGAGCTTTGCATTTTTGGTTTTGCAATCTCTGAGTTCAGATCGTTA
This sequence comes from Papaver atlanticum, assembly GCA_023531105.1. Lineage (NCBI taxonomy): Eukaryota > Viridiplantae > Streptophyta > Magnoliopsida > Ranunculales > Papaveraceae > Papaver > Papaver atlanticum. Next base: position 1,131,036 of record JAJJMB010017645.1, read on the forward strand.
TGTTTCTGCGAGAGCATGTATAGTCCACACAATCATGAAGGAGTATATTACATTTCCTATCTTGTTGTCTAACAAGACCTTTCCTTAGGTGAGGTACGAATCCGTATCATGAATTTTGTATTGTCCTCCTGTTTTGATTTTTTGTCTTCGCACATCTAATTGTTAACCTGATGGATAAAGAAAAGGAAAAAAGTATATACTTGAAGTGAACTTGGTTATCTAAATTGTTGTTCATATTGTAGGATTGATAATTCATGTTGTAAAATGAACTCATAATGATAATTAAGTATGGTAGTTCATATTGTAGAATGAACTCGTAATAGTTGTTCATTATGGTAGTTCATATTATAAAATGAACTCGTAAATGGTAGTTCATGTTGCAGAATGAACCCGTGATAGGTGTTCATAATGTCAAATGAACTCCTAATGGTATTTCATATGATAAAATGAACTCGTAATAGTAGTTTATTATACCAGTTCATTTTGTAGAATGCAGTCGTATTGTAGTTCATTTTGTAGAATGAACTCGTATATTATTTAAATTTAAGAGTTCACTTTTTAGAATGAACTAGCTAATATGGTAGTTCATTAAAGTAGCTCATTTTTAGAACGAACTCGTACAATACTTCATTTTATAGTTAATTTTTAGCTAAAGGATAAGGTAAAAATTAAAAGCTCCGAAATATAACAACAATGGTACTCGTTGGAAAGCTCTCGTCGAGGGCTTTCCGAAGATATAAATTTTATCATTTTTGGGCAAGTGGTTCAAAAGATATTTCAGTTTTAAGTTTTTTATTTTTATTAAGAGAAAAAAAATATATTTCTGCCGCTATTAAAACGGAAATGGTATTCCACACTCCATTCACCGCACTACTCACCACTCCAATCCAAGTGTCCCAATAATACTGGTCAAGGCTGTTCATCCATGACCCACCTGCTCACCAAAAGGGTTTTTAATGGCTTAGGATCACCTGTCCCCTTATTGGGTGTGCCTTCGTGTCCCTCCAATGGGGTGCTGCCATGTGGCAATAATTTTTCCCATGTATTTTTACAGTTGCGTGATCTCGTCAATTTAGGAAACAAAAGAGATTTTCCTTTAATGGCATAAAGCCATTGCCGAACCAAACCTCTTTCTCCTGATTGATCAAAAAAAGTTTTCCTATCACAGAAAAAAAAAACACACACATAAAAATAATTATCATACTATCAAAAACTTATTTAATAGGTCTTTTTGTATACTCTCGGTTTTATGATTTCTCTTCAATAGTAGCTTTCTTATCAATAGTTATCGAATACTCAGCTAAATTGAGCAAATCTAAAGCTCATGGTAGCCCGACCGTATAGAAGTTTCAAAATATAGGTAAATATGATTGATGATTCAAATCTACGAAGCAGATACTCTTTAAATCCTAATACAACAATGAACGCATATGCTAGAGTTATTACTTCTGTAGTCACTATTTTTTGAAATACAGAGATGGGAAAGTCTTTTTTTTTATTTGTTTTTTTCTTCTTATTTTTTCATGTAAAATGTGAAAATCTTATATAAGATTAAGTTTAATAAGATGATGAAAATTCAATACTAAGTTTGTCTTTAATAGTGTTTTATCTACTGCAACTTACTGGTTCATAACGAAATTTGGAGAAGGATGAACATCGCTAGGGGAAAAAACATAAGAGATAAGTTGGGATTTTGGTTCAGAAATGACTACATGTTATGAAAAGAAAGTACTTACTATTTCATATTTTGTTTCCTAAACTGTAATTATATGGGAAAGAAATTAGTGCCACATGGAGGTATCTTATTGAAAGGACATGAGGGGACAGGTGATCCGAAGCCCTCCCAAAATCAAGAGTCTAGATGTGTGTGAGTGGTAACTAGTGCTGCGATAAGTGAGTGGAATAGCAGTTCCGCTATTAAAAGACTGTGACATCATTGATGACTTCACACCGCGTGGGTATTGTCCACCCTACCAAACATTAATATTTAGGACCAAACAATAATATATTTTCTAAAAATGGACCAAATAGGTCGTTGATTAGGTCAACATGACTACTAACTTAATTATATTTTCTCCAGGACCATATAGTAGTTTTTAGACTTTCTGACTAAATGAATAAAGCGTTCTAGGTTTGTGTTGTTAGCGGCATTCTGTTCATCCCCTCAGTTCCTAGTGAAGCAGCCATGGGTTTGGGTTTTCAATTCCGTCGTTTATCAGGAATTGCAAAATTCCTCCCTAGATTTTCCCACTTTAGAATTATAAATCAACAAGCAAGAAATATTATTAGTAGTGGTGTACCAACTAAATTTCAATTTCCCATACCCCATGTTTGGGTGAATCTTGATCAAATCAATGTACACAAATTATGTCAAATCCACAGGTATATAAATGTTGGTTATTTTTTCGGAGGTTTTTATTATAAAAATTTGTTTGAGTATTTTTGATGACATTTCTAACTTGCTGCGAGCATTTATTTTTTAGATTATCAACAGTATCTGAGATACCAAATTAGTTAGCTCCTGATGTATATCTTATAACCATTTTGGAGTCTACCCTCAACGAGCTTCAAGGTAAGCTTAGTTACGCTGTCCCTTTTCTCTTTCCTAAAACAGGGTTTGCTTCATTTGACCTACTTCTTCTTTACTTTGCAATTGAATAATCAGGTCCTGATTATTGTTAGTTGAATAAACCTAAAGAGAGCAAGCATCCATTTGATAGGAACAGAACTTTCTTATTTCTTATGGATGCATTTACCTCCGATTCTTTAATGTTTGGTTCAGAGCATACCTCAATGTTTGAGACAGTTAAATTGCTTCAACAGAGGTAATTCTGACAAATTATGCACTATAATATGCTAGACGAGATGGAACGTAATATGAGTGGATTACTCTTACTTCAGTACTTATGCTTGTTACAGGAACCCAGATCTTTGCATTTTTGGTTTTCGATCTCTGAGTTCAGATCGTTATGTTTCTGCAAGAGCATGTATAGTCCACACAATCATTAAGGAGTATATTACATTTCCTATCTTGTTGTCTAACAAGACCTTTCCTGAGGTGAGGTACGAATCCTTATCATGAATTGTGTATTGTCCTCCTGTTTTGATTTTTTGTCTTCTCACATCTAATTGTTAACCTGATGGTTAAAGAAAAGGAAAAATATATATACTTGAAGTGAATTTGGTTATCTAAATTGTTGTTCATATTGTAGGATTGATAATTCATGTTGTAAAATGAACTCGTAATGATAATTAAGTATGGTAGTTCATATTGTAGAATGAACTCGTAATAGTTGTTCATTATGATAGTTCATAGTATAAAATGAACTCGTAAATGGTAGTTCATGTCGTAGAATGAACCCGTGATAGGTGTCCATAATGTCAAATGAACTCCTAATAGAATGAACTCGTAATAGTAGTTCATTATACCAGTTCATTTTGTAGAATGCAGTCGTATGGTAGTTCATTTTTTAGAATGAACTCATATATTATTTAATCCTAAGAGTTCACTTTTTAGAATAAACTAGCTAATATGGTAGTTCATTAAAGTAGCTCATTTTGTAGAACAAACTCGTATAATACTTAATTTTATAGTTAATTTTTAGCTAAAGGATAAGGTAAAAATTAAAAGCTCCGAAATATAGCAACAATGGTACTCGTTGGAAAGCTCTTGTCGAGGGCTTTCCGAAGATATAAAGTTTATCATTTTTGAACATGTGGTTCAAAAGATATTTCAGTTTTAAGTTTTTTATTTTTATTAAGAGAAAAACAAAAGTATTTATGCCGCTATTAAAACGGAAATGGTATTCCACACTCCATTCACCGCACTACTCTCCACTCCAATCCAAGTGTCCCAATAATACTGGTCAAGGTTGTTCATCCATGACCCACCTGCTCACCAAAAGGGTTTTTAACGGCTTAGGATCACCTGTCCCCTTATTGGGTGTGCCTTCGTGTCCCTCAAATGGGGTGCTGCCATGTGGCAATAATTTTTCCCCATGTATTTTTACAGTTGCGTGATCTCGTTAATTTAGGAAATAAAAGAGATTTTCCTTTAATGGCATAAAGCAATTGCCGAACCAAACCTCTATTTCCTGATTGATCAAAAAAAGTTTTCCTATCACAGATAAAAAATCACACACATAAAAAAGAATCATATTATCAAAAACTGATTTAATAGGTCTTTTTGTATACTCTTGGTTTTATGATTTCTCTTCAATAGTAGCTTTCTTATCAATAGTTATCAAATACTCAACCAAATTGAGCAAATCTAAAGCTCACGGTAGCCCGACCGTATACAAGTTTCAATATATAGTTAAATATGATTGATGATTCAAATCTACGAAGCAGATACTCTTTAAATCCTAATACAACAATGAACGCATATGCTAGAGTTATTGCTTCTATAGTCACTATTTTTTGAAATACAGAGATGGGATTTTATTTTATTTTCATTGTTTTTTTTTTCTGTAAAAGAGGAAAATCTTATATAAGATTAAGTTTAATAAGATGATGAAAATTAAATACTAAGTTTGTCTTTAATAGTGTTTTATCTACAACAACTTACTGGTTCATAACGGAATTTGGAGAAGGATGAACATCGCTAGGGAAAAAAACATAAGAGATAAGTTTGGATTTTGGTTCGGAAATAACTACATGCTATGAAAAGAAAGTGCTTACTATTTCATATTTTGTTTCCTAAATTAAAGAGATCATCGAACTGTAATTATATGGGAAAAAAATTAGTGCCACATGGCGGTATCTTATTGAAAGGACATGGGGGCACACGTAAGGAGGGGACAGGTGATCTGAAGCCCTCCCAAAATCAAGAGTCTAGATGTGTGTGAGTGGTAACTAGTGCTGCGATAAGTGAGTGGAATAACAGTCCTGTTATTAAAAGACTGTGACACCATTGATGACTTCACACCGCGTGGGTAATGTCCACCCTAGGACCAAACATTAATATTTATGACCAAATAATAATATATTTTCTAAAAATGGACCAAATAGACCGTTGATTAGGTCAACAGGACCAAACTAACTTAATTATATTTTCTCCAGGACCATATACTAGTTTTTAGACTTTCTGACTAAATGAATAAGGGCAGTGCTACCCCGCACTGTCGCTTATAACAACTTCCTAAGCTAGCGGGGTTTGGACCGTTAAATGGGACTTTTTACCTTTAGATGTTCATAAATTAAAGAGACAACTGTCCCATAAAAAATTAATTGTAAACAAGTCCTTGTAACAAAATATCTCTCATTTTTCATTCCAAAGTGAGGTTGTCTCTGACTGCCACATCAGGTACAGTGAAGAAAACCCCTTAATTGAAGAACCCAATATCAAGGGTTTTCTTCACTGTACCTGATGTGGCAGTCAAAGAATTGATGAACCCCTTGGAAGATGCATGTTAGAATCTAAACATGAGTAAGAAACCCAAAACAACAATCATCGTTTTCTCTTTTTCTATATTCATTTTCTGCAACTCTTTATGGATCAATTTTTTTTTCCTGCAACTCCCTCATTGATCAGTAAAATCTGCATTGAGAAATTAATTTGTGATTTGCTCTCTTTAAGAAGACCTAGTTATAACCATTACTGTCATTTTACATCAAAGTTGAATAACGACAGAGAAAATTGTATAAAGAAAAATCAATCCTAAAATCTACCCAACACAGACCAAAATCAAAAAAGCAGGGAGGAAGCTAAGTTAAGATTTTAAATTAGCCATAGATCAAAAAATATTTGAAACTAGCCGAGTTTGTTAATGGATATTTTTCAAATGTTTACATCTCGATTTCGATCTTATGTTTAGGGATTTCGATCTTATGTTTAGGGAAAAGTATGCTTCGATTTTTTTTTAGTGATAGCCACTAAGGCAGAGAAACACAAATCCAGTGAAAAGGATCTCCTTGTTTAAGTTAAAAGATGACAAGGATGAGTTATTTTAATTAATTTTAAATGACTGTTGTCCCCGGCCACAAGATGTTTTATACTCATGATCCAAAGATCAAAAACTTGCTAGCTTATAATTCCATAATACACTGTCGCGTGGGACAGCATTTGTCGATGAATAAAGCGTTCTAGGTTTGTGTTGTTAGCGGCATTCTGTTCTAGGGGTGCACATCACCCGACCAAACCGCCTAAACCGACCGATCCACCGATCCAAACCGAACATGAAATCCTCTACGTCCCTGTACGGTAAATGCTGTCTAAACCCGAGCTATGGGTACTACTCGGTTGGATATATCTGCCGTTGCTGTCTAAACCCGAGCTATCTACGGTGCTACTCGGTTGTATATATCTGCCGACCGACCTCACCCATAGCCGACCGATCTCTTAGATCAATGGCTAGTAAAATCCTAATACCCCCATGTAATCGGCCGACCAAAGCGAGGCCTTCTATAGGATGAAAAAGGAGCATCTGTCCGTCACGTTCGGGCGTGCAAAAACCCGTTATTTCTGGAGAAAAAAATTCTGCGAATCTTCATCGTTTTAGTTCGGATTTTCTGCGCTAGAGAGTTACAGTAGTTGAAACCTTTCAGAAATTGAAACTTATTTTCAGATTTATGATTCAAAAACGAAGAATTTGGAGATTAAAATCTCACCCGGAAGAAAAATTTGATTTGCATCACGATCATATTTATATTGTTTTTCTTCGAATCTCTCCCAATAATTGATAGATAATGGTTATGGTTAATATGGGTTGAAAGGAATTTCCAAAAAAATTGATGGACGATGGAAGTTTTGCAGTTTTAAATTCAACCCAGAAAAACGGGTCGTATGCGGGTCAAAGCGCGGGCGAGAAGAAAGGGTCCATGGACCTTGCAGTCGGATCATGGATTTCATCGACTGAGTGCCCTGATCACTCGAACACTCAACACAAAGATTCACAGCTCTTCTAATACATCTAAATTCTTCTACTTCACACAAACCCCCAACTGGTAAGCATGAAAAAACCTTAAATTTTGACTGCACATTAGCCTTGAAATCATCAAAACTTAACCAGATATATATCTACAAACAAGAACACAGAAACATAAATTACTGATTCACATGACCGTACCCTTTAATTTTCAAGTATATATGAAACAAAAACGCTTGTTTTTCAGAGAGAGTGGGGGCATGAAAAGGAGGAGGGAGCGAAAGGAGAAACAGGGAGAAAGAGGGGCGGAGAAGAGGGAAGCAAAAAATAGATCTAGATAGATACTTCGTTTTTGGGTTTACAAGGGACCAGATTACAATTACTATAATGCCCTTTTTGTTTTGAAGCTAACACTAGGTTGTCATGTGACTTCTGGGGCAAGTGGCAACAGGTGTGACTTACTGGGAGAGTAAATATTTGATGATTTCAATTTTCAAACATTCGTGTCATCTACCGTAAATCTTTCATGTAACTGGTTATTTTTAATCCTTGAATTAGTTTCCAAATCAAAAATACATATAGATCATCTTTCATCGCCGGCGTCCGGCTGTTCAGGTTGCTACCTTGCGACATTATGTATCCATGTTCGTCTTTTTTCCTTAGTATATTTTCATTTTCGACTATGTGTTTATGTACTCTCTATAATATCTATGGATATAAATTTTCAGACCACGAAATGCGGTGTACACAGGTTTGTTTTTTGTTTTTTGTCGGCCTTTACTGCTGCAGCAGTCATCTAGTAAATACTTCTCTGAGGCTGAGTCAAATGGTGTCCAAGATCCAAGCTTTGGACTGTTGAAGTGTCGTTTATTCGCTCACTATTTGCTTGATTCCCAGAGTCTACTCCAGTTTGTTTGGATGCGAGATGGAAACAACCCGGCACGCCATTAGGAATGGCGTACCAGCGAATATTCCATCCAAATATTCTTCGGAGCACCATTAGGAATGGCGTGGCACCGTAATTAAAAAGGCGTGTTACTGTGTAACTCTCAGGCACGCCATTGGGAATGGCGTATTGACCGGTCAACAGAATCAATACGCCTTTAGGAATGCCGTATACGAAATTTCAAGGCCACACCATTAGGAATGGCGTGCCACGCCTTGTCAAATGGCGTCCAGACAAGGAATGTTGGATTGCCACTAAGGCCGGGCGTTGGTTTTCGGGACCGTGGATCCAGCAAGAAGGTTGAATCTTGCACCACGATTAGACTCAGTCTAAGATACTCCCGTGATCCAGTCATCAACCTTCTCCTTTATTCTTCCCATTTTTCTCTCGAGCAAAACTAGGGATGCAGAAGAGGCGACTCCATTATTTGATCGTCTCACCTTCAACCTTCTTCCATCTTCTTTAATAATTACGACCCTCACCTACATCACCACCATCGTCTCCAAGTGTTGCCGATTCTTATTAATAATCAAATGGAATTTACAGGTAATGGAAAAGTTTCTTAACTGATTTTTATAAGTACGGTTTCGTCTCGATTTGTTAATTGATTCCCATTAATTAAGGTACTGTTATTAATGGGTTTAGTTTGATTTCGAATTTTTGGTTGATGTTTTAATTAATTGATATACTCTTAGTAATGGGGTTTAGTTTGCTTTGGATTTTTTTGATTGTTTCCATTAATTGAGGTACCCTTATTAGCAGATTGTAGCTTGATATCAATTTTTGTTGGTTTGATTTTGAGTTTTGATTATCTCATGTGTGGATTTTTATTGCAACAGGATCTGTTCATCCCCTCAGTTCCTAGTGAAGGAGACATGGGTTTGGGTTTTCAATTCCGTCGTTTATCAGGAATTGCAAAATTCCTCCCTAGATTTTCCTACTCTAGAATTATAAATCAACAAGCAAGAAATATTATTAGTAGTGTTGTACCAACTAAATTTCAATTTCCCATACCTCATGTTTGGGTGAATCTTGATCAAATCAATGTACACAAATTATGTCAAATCCACAGGTATATAAATGTTGGTTATTTTTTCGGAGGTTTTTATTATAAAAATTTGTTTGAGTATTTTTGATGACATTTCTAACTTGCTGCGAGCAGTTATTTTTTAGATTATCAACAGTATCTGAGATACAAAATCAGTTAGCTCCTGATGTAAATCTTATAACATTTTTGGAGTCTATCCTCGACGAGCTTCAAGGTAAGCTTAGTTAACACCGTCCCTTTTCTCTTTCCTAAAACAGGGTTTGCTTCATTTGACCTACTTCTTCTTTACTTTGCAATTGAATAATCAGGTCCTGATTATTGTTGGTTGAATAAACCTGAAGAGAGCAAGCAGCCATTTGATAGGAACGGAACTTTCTTAGTTCTTGTGGATGCATTTACCTCCGATTCTTTAATGTTTGGTTCAGAGCATACCTCAATGTTTGAGACAGTTAAATTGCTTCAACGGAGGTAATTCTGACAAATTATGCACTATAATATGCTAGACGATATGGAACCTAATATGAGTGGATTACTCTTACTTCGGTACTTATGCTTGTTACAGGCACCCAGAGCTTTGCATTTTTGGTTTTCAATCTCTGAGTTCAGATCGTTATGTTTCTGCGAGAGCATGTATAGTCCACACAATCATGAAGGAGTATATTACATTTCCTATCTTGTTGTCTAACAAGACCTTTCCTGAGGTGAGGTACGAATCCTTATCATGAATTGTGTATTGTCCTCCTGTTTTGATTTTTTGTCTTCGCACATCTAATTGTTAACCTGATGGATAAAGAAAAGGAAAAAAGTATATACTTGAAGTGAACTTGGTTATCTAAATTGCATGGATCAAGATCCTATAAGTACTTAACTGCTGGTTGTTAAACACGGAGTGATGAAGAAGTTTGGTTGTTTCCATCTACATTTATAAAGCAAATAAGAAGTTTGGATGTTTTCTTCACTTAAATGCATGTGGTTCCTTTGAATTTTCTTGTTTAAATGCTCGAAAATCGTGTTACTGGCTGTTATTTTAACATTTCTGAGCATGTATTTATAATCTGTGTCATGTTGGATTTTAGGAAGTGGAAAGGCCATGCTATCTTATCTTTAAAGACTTTAAGTGTCCGTTGCAATATATCGGGAGAATGACAGAGGTTGAAACGTTTAGCAAAGGTACTTTTCCTACCTTAGTGAATATAGAATTTGCATAATCCATAGCTTCCTTCTTGGCCTCCATGTGCTTGTAAAATGCTTTCTTTGTTTCAGTCTGGGGCATCTGTAATTAATAAATTCTTGATTGGTTATAATGTAGCCATTGAGGAGCTCAATTTGGTACAGCATGAATTGCTGGACCAGAACTTGGGAAGCCTGAAAACTAAGAAAGTTGATGTCGCGATGGAATTATATGATTCTTCTCTTCGGAATTTACTTTTATACTTTCCTGGTAATATTTGTCTTGCAGTTCTCTTTTTTTATTGGAAATATCATCACATCTGGCACTTTTCACTCAAATCAAGTTTATGTTAGTTCGCATATGTGCGTAGTTCTTAGTAAGGGTGACTGTTAGGTGCCATTCAAGTTCTGATTCCAATGTGAAAACTTAGAAGGAAGGACACTATACAACAAATATCTAGCATTGGGGTTTTGTACCTACGAACTGCAGTCCCTCCTTATTTGTAATTATGCGCTCCATTATGGAGTTTAATTACTTCTTCATTACCCCATCTGGATATGTTCATGCTTTATATTAGAGAACGGTGTTTTTGTTGCTGGTGTCATGCTTATATTTAAAACCATCTTTTTCTTTACTTCTTCATTACCCCATCTAGATATATTCATGCAGAGAACGGCGTTTTTGTTGCTGGTGTCATGCTTATATTTATATCCATCTTTTTCTTTATTTTAGGTTGTATATCTGTAGATGAGGATGAGAACCGATTATTCGTCTCGGACAGCAATCACCATCGGATCATCATAATTGCTGGCAATGGAAAGATTTTAGACTGTGTATGTATCATAGTATATAATTGTTTCATCCATTTGGTTTGAATTGAGTTCATGTGTTTAAGCTTTTAGGATTGGCTCTATCCTTGTAAATCTTCATTTAGCTGCCTTTTGAATTACAAGAGGATAATAATTGAGTCTGACTATCTCAGTCTCACAAAAGCTATTCAAGGAAGGGAAAATGATGTTCCATGGGAGTTAAGATGCATTGTTGAAGACATTACTTTCATTTTAGTTTATTTTGATAGTTGGTTTTGCTTGCACACAAACAGGCTTGCTAATAAGTGTGCTGATAGTTTAGCTAAATGTGCTCGTAAAGAGAGCATTTGTAATAGTTGGGAAGGAGATCCTCCTATTTTCCTGTTGAACTCTATCGCACACGATTGTGCTTAGCTCAATATAATCTTTCTTGCATCAAAAAAAAAAAAGTATTTACTTTCTTCTGCTAAATCCTTTATGTTAAAGAACAAACAAATTTGTCTAATTTTATTTATTTGTAGATTGGTTCTTCCCCAGGTTTTGAGGATGGTGATTTTGAATCAGCCAAACTATTGCGCCCCGCATCTTTATTTTATGATGCTGTAGAGGACTGTCTATATTTTGTGGATTCAGAGGTGAGTAACCGGCAGCGTGTTTCTCTTTTATCACTGTATGTTATAAATCTAGCACCTAGATGGTATTGCCAGGTTTGTATGGTTTGTCTATTGAGGGAATGTTGAACATGGCTGACAATTTGGCCACAAAAGTGTAACAAAGTTCTGTGTTCATTGGTTTTTTTTATCTACTTTCCTTACGCTGTCGAGGCCTATGTATATTATCTCCTGAAGATGTGGCTTCCTCTTACCTTGCCTTTTCTGCTGGTTTTCTTTGTGAAGAACCATGCGATTAGGAAAGCTAACATTGGGAGTAGAACTCTAGAAACACTTTATCCAAACCTCAATGCTGGCAAAAGAATCAGTAGCAGCATATGGAGCTGGATCTTGGAAAATCTCCTAATTACATTTTTCCCAAAGGGAAGAGAAGAGGCTTCGCAATCCGAGGAGTTTGATTCGGAGATGTTAAGATTCCCGTGGCATTTAATGAAAGAGCAAAACAATCTCTTCATAATTAATCCCAGGTAATTAAATTATATAGTTCTGCCTTGATCTTACAGAATTATGTTTTTATCCTTTTAAAATATATTTAAGTTATTTAACATAAGTGTGGTCTGACCTGAAGTTTAAACATAAAGGAATACATGTGTTTTGAGTTTTATGCCGTTCTGAGTGACCCTACTAAATAGTATGAGTGAAGAAGGGAATCTTCGGTTCCGTAGATCCCTGTCTATCGTGTTTGTTCATCTTTTATATTCCAAGCCTCATCTCTCATATGTTTCTATCTTCAGTATTCAAACTTTGTGGATTATGGATGCATCATCTGGGGAGATTAAAGATGTTATTACAGGTTCATATTCTATTCTGTGCTTCCGAATATTCAAAACAATTAAGAAAGGGTTTCAGATACTGACTTATTAAAGTTTCTGCAGGGTACCCAAATATTATGGAGATATGTGGGAAGTTGATATCTGAGAAAAGATCATTGTTGAATCAGATAACTGAGAATTGGTTGCCGCAGAGAGTTGATTCTGGTTGTTTAAGGGAAGGATACCCATATGATAGTCTTATGTCATCAGTAGCCACTTATAATAACAAAATATTGTTTTGTGATATAGGTAATTCAGTTTTCAGCAGATGGATTATATGGATGTTGATGGGTATCCATTTAAATGACGCAATTTTTCATTTGTGAAGTTGGTCAGGCAATTTTAGAACTTGATATGGACTCTGAGGATGTCTCAGAACTGCGACTTTCAAACTTTGAAATCCTTGGTCTGCCATATTGGTATTGTTACCCTCCGGAGAGAGTTTTTGTTAGGTGAGTTGATTTTATGCAATTGTCAATGGTCGAACCAATAAACTAGTTTGCTATCAAGGACCGTTGGACTGATATACATCATTGATCAACTTTTGTTAAGAGTGTTGTCTACTGGTTAAATGTATGACTAGGGATTTTGTTTATTCTCATGTTTCAGTGGTATGGTAAGTCAGAGACCAGGCGTTGATCATCTTCAAAGTTTTAGTGTTCTATCAGGTATATTTCTGTTGCAATTGTTTAATTTGTGGATCCTTTTCATGAAGAAGTCATAGTCTGCTAGGTTTTTACATACCATCACTTCTATTAGAATTTCAGTTCAGTTGTCATTCAAACATCAGAATGTTTGAAATAAGCTTACTATATAAGATATCTAGTTAACTTATTTTATCGACTTCCAGCTGTTGAATTTCAGTATGTCACCAAGTATTTTGATTTCCGAAGTAATGTGCATATACTATCATATTTCACTTTTTGTTTTGTAGTTTTGTAAACAAGCATTCTTGACAACCTAATATTGGTTCATAAGAGATGTTACTGTCCTATTCTAAATATGGCGGATTCTCATCTAGTTTCTCATGCTGCCAACAGGAAGATGTGTCATAGAAGTGAATGTGCAAATCCCGAAGGATACAGAACTTGCAGCACCGCTTCAAGAAGGATGTATCTGGCGCCAGGCTAGAGGTTCTGCGGCCGAAGTCTCTGGGTCGGAGGAGGTTGCTACTTCTGCAAAAAAGGTGTGAAATTCTCATGTGTGCCTTTAATCTACGTCTGATGGGGTAGTATTTAAATTTCAATTCATATATCAGAAGGTACGAGAAAAAGGTCCACCCAATCAAAAGCAATGAAAATTGACAACCTAAGACGGTTTAGAAGTCATGATTTTCATTTTAAACCAACTTTTATGAAGTTTGGAATATTAAAAGCTGTACACATCTTCTATGAGTTGTACAGGTTAACTAAGAACTGGGAACCCATGACTTCTTATTGTCAACTGCTAATTATTTATAACTGTATTAAAATAAGTTATATTCTGGTGTTGTGGAACTCACGTATTGAATAGTTGAAAGAAGGCCTTATTTTTGGTTGTTTGCAGGTTGGTATTGCTCAACAGTGGTTTGAGGAATTGGATAACCTTGCATTTTCGAGGGAAGAATTGATTGAAGAGGAAGACAAAAATCTTAGTAATTTTCACCAAGACAGCAGAGTAGTCATCAACTGTGTAGTTAATATTTCTCCTGGGACAAGTGAGGTATGATCCTTCCTCTCTCTCTCTCTCTCTAGAATAATGTGTCTTATGTCAGTTGCATAAGCTTTGGCGGTTCGTGCATTTATATTACATAATATGATTGTGTCGATCGCATTCAGAATCACATTATTTGCAATTCTTCTGCAGGTTGTCATTAACGCCGTTCTATACTTGAAGCTAAACCGGAACTCGAATTTTTCTGGGAACCATCAGGAAGAAAAAGCTAAAAGAATCTTAGAAAAATTAAACCCACATCATAGAGTTTCAGAGCAGCAAAAAGATGCATGTGTTCAGTTGATGTTAGAATCAAAGAGAGACCTGGGAGAACTAGTCTTTATGAGACCTCTGCATCTTAGGATAGGGTTGGCAGGTCACGACTGCCCGAAAGGTGATACAGCAAACGAAATTGTCTTGACAGACTCCAAGATCGAAGTTAACGTATCTCTCAGGTAATAAATGATACGATGTAGTATTCTATATTTTGTTTGTAGTTTTAGCAGATTACGGGTTTCACAACATTTTGCAAGGCGTAGCTCTGAAGGAAGCAAAAAGTGTGACAACAGTTATCACCCGATTGCTTATATTATTCAAAATTTTTGGCTGTATTCATCCATCGAATTTCAGTGTACATTTTGTTATCAGACATTATTTTAAAGGTTTTAAGAAATCCTTTATTTGTGCCTATTTATAGAAGCAATAAATTTAGGGTAGAAATTTCGCTGCTAAGAGACTAAAAGATCAATAAGAACAAGATCCGTATTACAAGAACTATTAGGTAAAAGATAGTCTGACCGGGATTCACAGATCCCTTAGTGAAGTCTTTCAAAATCATAACTAAATGCGGTTTCATTAGAGCAAACCAAGGTTTTTAAAGGACAACTTTAGCCACAATTAGTACACTTGAGTGCTTGAATTGAGATTCTAGTGTGCACGGAGTCCTCGATTTATATTGATGAAAAATGTTGGGTATGCATATCCAAGTAGTTCGTGAGATGCAAGTTTGGATCTTGATTCATGCAAGTTTGGATCTTGATTCAGGCGGTTATAACTTCGTATGCACATGCCTATTATAACAGTTCAAAGTAATCTTGAAAGTAACTTACTTATAGATGGTAACTACTTAACGGTCAATTATTTTCATACCTTGAATTAAGGAAAGAACCTCAATGCAAGTTAAGTTCTAACTAAGAGTCCAAGGAAATAACTTAAATTTAACAACATTGAGATTACTTAGGCTGCAATAAATTCACAACTTACACCTTATAAAACTTAGTTTTGACCATTTACTATAAATTAGAGACATCCTGTAACACAAAAACTCAACCCTTACACGTTATGTATTTGTTGTACAAGTTTAGGTTGTTCTCCATCACTGAAGTTTTTTTTTTGAAGGCAGAGGGTAAAACTTTGAAGACTTCACTTGAGGATCGTGAAGCACTGATAGAACTATTATCTTGATAGTTTTGTAACATGTGTTTGATTTGATCATTCATATAATTCTTGTATGTTTTAAGGTCTTTCTCTTCTTCTATAAGGCTATTTGAGAATTATTGATCAAATAAAAGATCTGATATAACTCAATTTTGATTGAATAACAACTCTTATTAATCGAAATCCATATTTGAAGATTCCAAAAAATTCATGTAAGACTTGACCCAAGATTAATATATTATAGTGAGATACATTTAATTAGGTATTTGTATGAGTTTTGAAGAATAAAAATCCTAATATTCGACTTTGATCATTCTAAGTTTGAGTGAGATTTCTGTCATCTTGTTTTTACATATGAAAGGAAATCAATTAGGCATCTTGTTGGAGGCAGGGAATCGCTAGCTTCATGAAGGATTGTGGAGCAACCCCTAGGCCTGTAAAGGGCATCAACTAGAGGAATCAAGTGTGTAGACTCACGGGAGATAGAGTTGTAAGAGCACAACTGAAGCATGATAGATTGGAGGATTTATTTATCTCAGTTGCATGTAGTCTGAAGTCTGATATTATGCTAGCATTGCAAGGACTTAATTCCATATGTGGTACAAACTGGACAAAGTTGCGGGATATTTCTACAATTGCAGTTTTCCTCGTTAACAAAATTTCTGGTGTCTTGCTTTACACTTCTAATTCCGCATTATATTTGATTGATTGATATAATTAAAGTAAATTACAAGTCGTACGTTATTCACCCTCGGTTAATTGGAATCTTGATTAAGAGCATCAATGGATTGTCGTATAGGTTAAAACGAAAAAGTTGGTAGTATTCTTGGAACCCTCCCTTTTATCACACCATTTATTTCAATATCGATTGAACATCAGAAAGACATTAACTACATCAATATTATTTGTATATGTTCTTTTCTTTTTCAAACATATTATATGTCGCAATACTGAATTAACTACTATACGTATTGTCACATAAATCAGTGAACATATGGAAAATAAAATGATTAACAATTGTCTACGATAAAGATAATTTATTCCGAACACATAACGTGTTGTGTCGTGCTTTACGTATTCTGCTCATCGTACTTGTTTTAAGCATGTTGTGATATATTACACTGCGTGGATACCTGTATTTTGTTAAGTCAGTATACCAATTAGAGACACAACACAACATAACACTACATACAAACTATATATCGAGTTTTGAGCCGATGTCACTGCAGCCCATAGTACAAAAGTAAAGTTATTGGGTAGGTGACAATGCAAGTAACCTAAGTTCAAAACTCGTTCGCACAACGACGTCGAATTCTTGGTCTTTATCTTTATCTTTATCGATGCGGAAAAACTTGCTATGACTAGTCCAGTCATATATTATATACCCTATTGATCAAATTTTAATGTGTAATGTCGGGCCATAATTGCCCCCCTATGGCACACTTTAAACCCCTAAATAGCCAATATCTCACCGATCCAAAATCCAAATCATGATATGTTACAACACTTGGATTAATAACTTAGCCATTGCAAGTGTCGCAATTGTTGTTACAGATGATGGAGGACAAATCTATGGGCATAGACGATTCAACTGTGAAGTAGACACCTTAGAGAAGAGCAACATGTTGACTGCGATCGAGACTCTCAAATGGCAGAAACAACGACAGAACCTAATATGTAACATACAAGTACAAGGCAAACCCCTGGTGAAGAAGCTGAATCTGAAGTGGAGGCATCCATCCAAAGCTTCTAATGATAACATGATTGATGACGCGGCAGATTTGTTTACTTATTTCAGGCAATTTACTTGTATTCCCTTAAGGATTGAATGGCATCCAAATCTGACTACAATCTCAGCAGCATCTCCTACGAATGTAATCCTATAACTAGACCAAATGCTCCCCGCTTTCAAACCTGGGCAGCTAATTCTCTTTGTGTACAATTTTCATAAGGAAAAAAAATATCCAAATCCATTGTTGCTAATTTTGTTATGGGCAGGCATAAAGGGTGTAACAACAAGGAGAGGCGTCCGGAAAATATCTTTACCCAATAAAAAATGAGTATAATTAATCAGAGGGTTTGACTGGATTTTCCTGTCTGCTTCAGCAAAACTCCCGTCTCCTCTGAAAAATAAATAAAAATGGATGCTCTAAGTGGTAACAGTGGTGGGTTTTGGTGGAACTTCCATTTGAACTCCAAACGTGGTCGCAATTCCAATTCACGTAGAAACTCCCAATCCGGTGGCTCCAATGGAGTTGGTGGCGGCGGCAAAACGAGCTACAGATTTCCGTTGAAACAAGCGGTTACTGCTACTTGTCTAGCACTTACTGGTGATACCATTGCTCAAGTGACTACTCATTTTAAGGATCTTAAACGTAACGATGATGATAAGAACAAAAACAACAAGGTGAGAAATATTTTTCTTCTTCGATTTCTTTTGATTCCGTGGTCTGTGACTATTGATACATATAGAGAGAGATGGATAGATATCAGCACATTAATTATTTAAACTTCATTTTAGGGTTTGTGAGCGATGAAAGTGAAAAAAAATCCTTTAGCTTTTTGGTTTA
The DNA here is from genome assembly GCA_023531105.1 of Papaver atlanticum. Classification (NCBI taxonomy): domain Eukaryota; kingdom Viridiplantae; phylum Streptophyta; class Magnoliopsida; order Ranunculales; family Papaveraceae; genus Papaver; species Papaver atlanticum. Next base: position 1,149,058 of record JAJJMB010017645.1, read on the forward strand.
AATGAAATTCGATGTTTTAGAATTTTTGCTACTCTATGTTTCTCAAGTTCAATTTTAGAAGTTTCTGAAACGATGTGTAGAATTACATTTGTTTTTCACTTTTCACTTTTTATTTAGGCTTGTGTATGTAACCTAATTTACAGCCACTGATTTTTTTTGAAATGGATGAGTTAAAGACAGAATGTTGAATTTACAGCGTATGTTGGAAATATTAACTGCGTCAATTCGGTATAAGGAGATCATATTGAGGGTTTAGTATGTTTGGTTAGTTATCAATGACTTACGGGTTGTGTTAATGCATAATGGTCCTTGTAAATTTAGCTGTGTTACAACGATACACCTAAGAAAAAGATTCAGCCGTATCGATACGTATTTACACGGATACGCGTACTAATACTCCAATACTTCAAGATACAACTCAGTTAGAAAACTTTGACTAAATATTAGAAAATTTAGATATTTTACTAGATTCTATGAGAATTTTTAACTATAGTGACAAAGTATTAGTTCCAAATCTGTCCACTGATCTTGCTCTAGACTTTCTTCCTTCTTATCCAGACATTATATATTTTAATCATGCAAACACATGTATGTATTTTGTTAAGTTTCTCTATCTTATGTATAATATATTTATGTTAAACTACTGATCAATATTGAGTATGCCGTATCGCCGTATTTTAGTTTTTCAAGTTGGTGTATCATGGTAGCGTATTGGTATCTTGTATCTGATACCGTATCCGTATCGTTGCAACACAGAAAATTAGATACTGGAGAAAATGAAATGGTAGTCCTTACTCCTTGTTAAACTAGATACGGGAGGTGGATGAAATGGTTTCTTGACTATGTCCCTTATAATAGAGATTGTTTCCAGTTGGCATTTGTATTCCGAGCACATAATCTCTGGTGTAATCCCATAATGTTTGCCCTTTGTTTATGGAACTTAAATTTTGGAGATATTGTCAAGACTATCCAATTGCTTACTCCATTGTGGCATTTACATACCCAATGAGGAGTTATCTTGTATTTCAAATTCTAACTGATATGTCGTGTTACACTTCCTATGATTTATAAGGTTAGAAAAGACCCAGTTGGTTATGATGATTAACATAATGACAAGTGTACATGGAGCATTTTCTTTATTGTCCAGTGAAAAGGAACAGAAAAGCATGATTTTGTAGTATGTTACTACAAAATCGTTTCCATGGGAGATATGCTACACTAATGTTTGATATTTTGTGAAAGTAGATGACTAAGTTCAAAGCAAAGAACCTTTTTTTGAGGTGTTTCTTCATTTGCTTTAACTAATCCTTCTTACAAATGTTTACTTTGGTGTTCCAACTTCCCACACTGTTTTGTTGCTATGTTTTCTCTCACATCAATTACTGTTATCTTCTATAAACAAGTTGACATTGATTTGGTAATGGTTTTAGGATGTCCTGTCATCTCTATTGTCAAAGCATGACTGGCTTCGATCACTTCGGATGAGTACATATGGTTTTTTCCTGTATGGTCCAGGCTCTCATGCGTGGTATCAATACCTAGATTACTCTTTGCCTAAGCAATCCGTACAAAATTTCTTGCTAAAGGTATGTGTAACTTTTTAGTTCTTTTTTTCTTTTGACATATCAATTTTATGGACAACGAGATGAATCATCTTCTCTTGTATTCCAAATTTTCCTAATACCACGTTACAACTTTATTTTTCATGCAGGTTGCTTTAAATCAAGTAGTTCTTGGTCCAATGGTCATTGCTGTTGTTTTTGCTTGGAACAATTTATGGGTTGGAAAACTCAAAGAGCTTCCTAACAAGTACCAGAAGGATGCGCTTCCTACGCTACTCTATGGTGAGTACCTCTAAGATCCGTCTCTTCCATTTGCATAGAAACTCACCATGTTTTTATATTCAGTTGTTCTGTTGTTGTTTTTTCCTTTCAGGATTTAGATTTTGGATTCCAGTCAGTGTACTAAACTTCTGGTAGGTTCTTTCTTCTCATGTTTTATGTTTCCAATTGTTGTAAGCGTTATAACTCCCTGAAAGATCATTGAATCATGAAGTCTGGCACATTTACCATATTCTAACGTCTGAAGTTGGTTGGTCTGAATCAATGTCATTAACAACTAACCAGGATCTTCTTTCGTAAACAGATATACGTTATTTTAATTTATTTCCCCCCCCTTTTCTCCTCTCTGTTCATAATCCAAATTCTAAGTATGTGCAAGTTTTTCATTTTAGGCTGGTTCCTCTCCAGACCCGTGTCGGATTCATGTCTACTGCCTCCATATTTTGGAACTTCTATTTGTCATCGACCATGAGCAAGTAGTAATCTTTTCTGAGCCATTTAAGTTATGAGAATTTGAGATACAGACCTTCAAAACTGTGTTGAAGGTACGTGATATATATTTGGATGCTTATATACCTTTGATGCTATATATTTCTTTAAGATACATTCCTTATCATGTACTCTAATAATATGATACACACTATATATATGCAGTGGAATAGATACTCAGGATCGTTGTTGCTCATGATTTTAACCTTGCTGACTATCTGGGGAAATTGTTGTCATTTCATTTCTTCTTCCGTCTTTGGAGAGGCATAAGCATTTTTTTTATATTAACTGGTGTAAATGCAGCAATGCTCATCTTTTGTAAGCATTATGTGCCCAGTCTCTTGTTGAAACATAAAAAAAAATGCATTTTAAGAATTTGAATGATCTTGCATGATGAGGTGTAAAATAACCCTATGATAATCTGCAAGGGTGTTCCCATGAAGAGGTGTAAACGAGGCTTTAGAAAGTATCTGGAGTAAGTAATTTGTTGTTAAATTTATGTCTCATATACTAGAGGTGTTCAATCCGCTCTTGCCAAGTTGATTAATATAACAATCAGTAGTCTTTTTATTTCCTCGACCTGACTTGAACATTCAGTGTTTTTTTCTTCCCTATCTGTAGTCTGAAATGTAGCTGGATGATTTTTATACCTTACTGGCCTACTGGTAGATTTTTCTATAGGCGGATTCATCGGTCACTTCCGCTCCAATTGCAGTCACTTTTTTTCTTTTTCTTCCTTTTATTTTAGTTCTGTTGACCTGACATTGTAGTGAAAGCTACATTGTCATTCGAACTTCAGTTTTCTTAACATTGCTCGTACATGTGACGTGGTAACTATCTAGATATCCTAAATCCTCAGGTTGGTGAACTGATTTCCTTTGTGAATCTGATGGTCGGAAGGTCAGCGACTTGCCATATCACTATGCGCAAGGTGTGCTTTCAGTCAGTTATTTTTTCTTTATCTTTAAACTCTAGGTAAATTTGAACCAAAAATGTTTGTTGCCCCCAAGTTCCCCCCTCCAGTAGGTATCATCATCGGTTATCCATGGCTTTTGTTTTGGGACGAGCTATTTCCAAATAGGATCGGATGTGAACTGCTTGACAATATTCAATTATCTACAATAACTCAACAAGATATACAATTGTTTCTCTCTCTATCTAAACAGCTAGACATGAAAGAATAATACTGCAAAAGAGCAGAACCTGGAAGAGAAGATATTGGAGAAGCTATAAATAGTCAATGGTGTTGTTCAAATCAATCTCGATTCTTGGTATTCTGCAGAAGATTCATCTGCGTTAATGTCATTGCGTGTTTCAAAACTAAATTTCCAGCCATTTTCTCTACGGGCACACCTCACTCTAAAAGTCTAAACAACGTGCACAACGGTTTGGGCCAAATTCAGCCCTAAAAAGCACCCTTTCAAGACTACATGTTAAAAAATGAAAAAAATAATCAAAGACATGGACACAAGAAGAATTATCTGAACCAAGCAAAATTTGTTGTTTCCATTCCATCATATACAATCACCTAAATATTTAGATGAGCTCGTTGCCATTTTCTTACTATACTGAGCTAGCACAAGCCAAACACTAAGACGCATTATATTTTGAAAAATAGATCATGTATTGTATTCCTTTACTCTCTTTTTTTCCACCCCTCTTACATATAATGAAAGAATATTTGAATGATACCAAAAACAACATCAAAATACTGATGAATTGCTGCTACAAAACGCGTACGGTTATGGAAAAGGGTACACTAACATCCCCAGCAAAACTTGAACCATGATTAGTTGAGGAATTGCTTGTGATTGAATATTCGACACCCCATCGTCCCATAGGTAAGGTTGCAGCCTCACATCTCTGGCAAACCCTGGCAAGTGATGCTGCTTTCCGTCTGGCCCGTTTTGTCCCTGTAAACAAGAGACTTTGAAGCAAGCTCGCCAGTGCAGGAGCTCTGGCAACCTTCTGTGTAGCAACTACCCCACCACTTCTGCACAACTCGAGCAATGCTGCGACTGCATTCTCCTTCCCTCTAGGGCTTCCTCTCCTCATCATCCCAATCAAACCAGCTACTGCCATCTCTTCCTTTCCCACTGCTTCTGCCCCAATTGTCTGTCTTACAAGTAAAGCTAATGCTCCTGCTGCTTCCTCTGCAACCCCTTCAGTTTCCAAGGCCCCGATTAGTGCTGCAACAGCACCTGCGTCAATCATTCTCCTACAATTTCCTACATGGGTGGACAGATTAAAGAGTGCTGTTACAGCATCTTTCTTTCCTCTTGGACTTCCTGATTTCAATAACCCTGCCAAAGCCTCCACTGCACCTTCCTCTTCTGTGATCCTTCTTTTATAGTCATGAACTGCTGAGAGACTAAAAAGTGTTGCAGCAGCATTTTCTCTTGCTTCTTCCGTGAGCCCGAATCTTAAAACATCAACAATTGACCTTAAACAACCAAACTCGTCCATTATCCTGTTCTTGTTCTTGTCAAAAATTGACAAGTTGAGAAGCGCAGTCACCGAATTCTCTTGTGCAACTGGGTTTTTTGATGGAAGTAAATTATGAAGAAGTGGGATTGCGCCAGCCTCTGCTATGCAAGCTCGATTCTCCTTCCCAGTTTTTGCCAGTAACCGAATCTCGCGAGCAGCAACTGTTTTAGCTCCCTGTGAGCCATTCGAGAGCTGATTGACAAGAAGCTCTGCTGTGGCTTTGTTAGCTGCAATTGCAGCTTTAGTAAATTCCACTACAGCAAGCGCCTCGGGAGATGCATCAGTTATCTCTGGTGCGTCATAAGGAATACTATGAGCTTCACACCACTTTGAAATTAGATTCCGAAGAGCTCTATTCGGTACAAGACGAGTGTGCGTAAGCATCTGTCCTGTTTTAGGACAACTGCAATGTCCATCTTCCATCCAACGCAATATTGAAGAACGGTCATACGTTTGTCCAGTAGAGACAGTAACCGGATCTTCCATCAAATCTAAAGAAATTGAGCAACAAAAATCCTTCGGAACTGTAATCGCCATATCCCCAATCTCTTGAGAAAGTAGTCTTTTTCTCGTTCTTTGCTTATTAAATGAACCCGAACTCGTTCCTTCCATTTCTTCTTCCTCTTCTTCCTCCAACCCAAATAACAAGAATCTGCAATACCTAGTTAATGCAACGAATCCATTAAGAACAGACACCATTGGTTCAACATCGCCATCATGAGTATGAATCTGTTCTTCAAGAAATTCAATTTCACCTCTACAACTCTTAGCATCTCGTATCCCTAATTCATTTACAAAAACAGATTTCAGCTCGATTTCATCAGGAACATTTCCCTGCTCAAATTCATCAAGAAACCCAAAAAGCCGAACCCTAATCCTTTCATCATTCGGATCAATAAACAACTTAGACCTTCTAGATTGTTTCTGAAGCAGCTCAATCTGTTCTCTAATATCAATATTCAATCCCAATTCCCGCGAAGGGAAAACATCAAGAAGAGTAGAAATTTCTTGGTTCAAGTCATGAAAGTTACCAGAAAGCGATGAATTTTGTAACAATAACCACAATCTACTACTTGACTGTGTAGAAGAACAAAAATCAAGTAAAATTTTAGATCGATATAACAACAAATAAAATTCTTTAAAACATAGAATAGAAGTAGATGAAAGTTTTCTTCTTGGATTATCGTTTAAGTACTGGAAAACTACAACAAAAATCTGGATCTTACGAATTAAAGATCTAGAGTTTTTGTTTTGATATTGAAAAGATTGAACTGAAAATGATGAAATTAATTCTGTTGATATTGAAACTAAGGTTTGAATGAGATTAGTGTCGCTGATGAGTTTATCTGGTGCTAATAATGTTTCTGTTGTTGGTGATTTTCTTCTCTTCAATGATGAAAATATCGAAGCTGAAGCCATTACTCTAAACAAACAAACAGATTCAAACCATACACAATTCGTACTTAATTTCTTCTTCTTCTACTCTGAAGGGAGAGACCAGAGAGTTATCTTTGTTGTCGATTTTTATTTATTTTTTGTATTTCTCTGGTTTTCTTACTAATTTAATTGTATTTAAGGATTTGGGTATTGGATTCCGCGTTTGGAAGTCGCAATTAATGAGAGGAGAGAGAGATAGCAAGATTTTTGTTTCTCTCTCTTTTGATTCTTGTAGAGAGAGAGAGAGAAATTGGCATGGCAGAAAGTGGTAGAAGAAAGAAAGAAAACTCATCAGTGAAGTGAAAATGACTTATTAACTCTCTAAACTCTTCAATCATTTTAACGCGCTATTAAAGGTAAACGTTTGTTGTTTTGTTTTGTTCACTCACTTCTTATTCTAACTTGAAATTTACTGTCTTCCTAAGATTCATGAAATTAGAGTATTAAACCCAAAGATTGACCGTTCATTGAGATTTTTTTTTCTTTCTTTTTTATGGGAAAAGAGGTAATCCTCTCAAATTCATTAATATTGAAAGATTGGATACATCATGTTCAGATGCATCACTGAAAAACATAATAAAATATAGATTTCTTTTATCACAATAATAAGCGAATTGTAATACAAACGTATTAAATACATGAATTTCAAAAAGGATATTGATGATACCTGAGGGATGGCCTTTGAATTATAATTCTGCCATTATGATTTGAAGAATATATCTTCTTCTTCACTGTTTTCTTCATTAAGATGTTGTCCCAAAAGGGAGTAATAAGCACAAAACATCATTATCACAATCAAATCCGGTAGCCATTGATCTTCATGAAACTGTAGATATACGTCAAGACGGAAGAAATTGTCCTTGATGTATTTGACACAATTGTTGTAACAATCGCTAGAAACGCCTATAAGGCTATGAAAAGCCTCCGATGGATTTAAGAGAACCATTAGAGAGATAATGAAATTGAAACTGGGAAAACTCATAAATCGCATACAATAGCGATGTTTTTATTTAATTAAAATACTAATAATATATTTACGTATTGTATCCAAATCTAATTGGAAAATCTGAATAATTCAGATGATATCCAATAGATTTGGATTACAATATTAGAGAATCAAAGATTTAGGAAGATTTGTTTCAGAGAGTTTTTTTTTTGGGAAAAACAGTTATGGAGAGAGGGGAGAGTTTTTTGGGATCGTCTCTCGAATAGTTTCAAAGTAATTTTTTTGACTTCTAAAAGTCAAAAATCAAGAAGTTAGCTTAGATATAAGATTTCTGAACGACCTCTAAAAGGAAAAAAGTCATTTCTTGTGAACCAAAATATTTTTACTTATAACTTTTGTTTTTGGTATCCAAACGCATTATCACTTCAAGCGCATAACATAATATCAAGCGCCAAGGGATTTACTGGCATGCTAGTGTGGAACCTGAGTTACTAACTCGTCTATAAGCTATAACTCTATATCATAGAAATATGGTGATTTTTTTTCTTAATCATATGCATTTTATTACCAAAAACAACAAAAAGTTTATGTACAAAAAACTTCTGTCCAGACAGGCCCATATCAGAAGAGACTAAACTCAGTCATATAATGAAAGATTGGTTGATACAAGCCCAGTTAAAGAACAAGCCCAAAAATTATTAGCAGAAACGAAAATATGATTGATTTTCACATTCCAGAGCTCCCAAAAACAGTGGTTTCTCTTCATATATCTCTATTTCTCCTCTCCTGGGCAAAGCACCTCTCTTAGCCATTTTATCAACTGAGAAGTTTATTTCCCTAAAAGAATGTCTAAAGGAAATTCTATGCAGACTTGCCATTATTCTTCTCCATCTGTTTATTACTATCCAAGGAATTTTCCCTGAACTGAAAGCTTTCAGTACTGCCTTTGAATCTAGGCTAAAACAAACATTCATAAACTGTCTTCTAATAGCTCATTCACCTGCACAAATTAGAGCCATCACCTCTGCAATATAATTTGTGGCCAAACTCAATCCTCCAGCCACTGCACCAAGATAACCACCAGAACTGCTCCTACCAACAAACCCATACCCAGAAATATCAGGATTTCCTTTAGAAGCTCCATCACAGCATATAAGTACTTGATTGAGTGCAGGGAGTCTAAAAATGCATTCTTTCACTTCATATGTACTAACTTTCACTCCTTTGATACCAAATGTTATCATGATACTCATATCATATACAGAACCTCTTATTTTACCCTTCATTCTTACACTGCTTTCTTTTGTAATTTGCATTATTCTTTGTTTGAACTTCACCAAGTTTGGTTTTTCTTCATCATAGCAGCTTCTATTTCTAGCAAACCAGAGTTCCACCATTACAGTAAAAACGCTTACAAACCAAACTTCTCTCACTGCTGAACTTTTTCCTTGAACACACTTCAGTACTTCCAAGAAGTTAGAAGGAATCAAGAATTTAAACATTCCACCCAGCCAGTGCCAAATTATCTCACTGAAATCACAATACCATAGTATGTGATCCATTGTGTCCTGTCCATTCCCACATAAATAGCATTTGGAAGCAGTGTGAAATCCTTTCTTTCTATAATTCTCATCTGTTGCACATGCTCCTCTAAGTATTTTCCACAAATTAGTTGAAATATTAGGATGTATAGTTGAATTCCATACCTGTTTTCCCCAAGTAACACAAGGATATTTTAACCTGATGAGTAGCACTGCATTTTTAACTGAAAATTCGCCAAATAGATCAGTAGTCCAGATTAGCTTGTCCTTCCCATTACCAATGATTGGTAAGTCTTCTATAGCAAAGAAATTGAACATTTCTGCAGGTACATTTCATTCACCATTCATTATCAAATCACTGACTTTCATATCTTTGTGTTGTGTAACAAAATCATTATTAGCATGCACATCACTTAGAGCATATTCCTTGATCCATTTATCCCTCCAAACTGAGATTCTATTTCCATCCCCTACCAGCCATCTACACCCTTCTTGTACATCATTCATCACCCATATTGAGGATTTTTTATGATATGTTATCCATGCACCATTTTTATCCTTAAACTTTGCATTCATAAAGTTTGTCCATTCTACATCTTATGTTTCCATCTTACAGAGTAGTTTTATGAGAAGGGCTTTATTCACAGTCTCAAATCTTCTAAGTCCAAGTCCACCTTCTGTTATTGGAGCACAAATCTCACCAAACTTCACTATAATGAGTTTCTTAACTGCAGGATCTCCAGACCATAAGAAATTTCTCATAATTTTTTCACATTCTTTTATGACAGATTTAGGCCATTTATACACAGACATGTTGTATACATGTATACTACATAGCACAGACTTCACAAATGTTAATCTATCAGAAAAAGACAACATTTTTCCCATCCAGCCAGCTAGCATTTTATGCATTGTCTCCACCATTCCCCATACTTGATAGTTCTTTACTCTCCCAGGACACAATATCACTCCCAAATACTTGTCAGGAAATTTAGAAAGTTCCATTTGTAAAGATACCCCACCAACAAAACATTTACTTTTCATTTTGTTTACAACCTGTCATGATGCATTTTGATATTTCAGTAGAAGCTTCATTAAATTCTCCAATGATCTTTTTTTGCCCATTACAGAAAACGAATATGTCATCTGCAAATAGTAGGTGTGAAGGTTGACAACCATTTCTGTTAACCATTGTCACAATCTTTCCTTCATGTACTAGATTATAAATACTTCTGTTCAAAACTTCTTCAGCTATCACAAATAGTACTGGTGACAAGGGATCACCTTGTCTAAGTCCTCTTCCCATATTAAAGAATCCACAAGGTCTACCATTTACTAATACTGAGATTTTAGCAGACTCAAACAAGATTTTAAGCCATTTAATTCCAACATCAGAGAAGCCAAATTGTTTTAAAGTTTTAAAGAGGAAGTCCCAACTCAATGAGTCATATGCTTGTGTAATATCTAATTTTAAACCTACATTTCCTCCTCTCCTCCTGATATCTAATTCATTCACCATCTCAGAAGCTAAGACAAAAAATTTCATGAATATTTATACCTTTGATGAATGCTCCCTGCTGACAAGATACTATTTTCTCAATCAAAGAGCTAATTCTTGATGTTATAATTCTTGTAATAATCTTGAAACTGAAATTGGCAAGTCCTATAGGTCTAAATTGTTCAACTTTTTTTGCACCTAGGACTTTAGGAAGTAGAAACAGAAAATTTGAATTCATACCTTTAGGTATAAACCTACACCTCCAACAGTATTGAAGAGCAGCAATTAAATCTTGGCCAACAATATCCCAGGAAAATCTGTAAAAACTCCCAGGAAATCCATCAGGACCTGGAGAGCTATTTGCATCCATTCCAAAGACAGCTTCTTTGATTTCTGCAGAAGAAGGAATTGAATCTAGAAAAGTATTGTCTTCCTCAGAAATTACCTTAGGAATCACCTCAAAAATACCTTCATCAAAGATAACAGGTTGATATTCAATTTTTTTTTGGAAATACATTACTAAAGTATCAGCTATTTGAGATTGATTAGTCACCAGATTTCCAGTTTCATCCTCCAGTTCAGTTATGTTGTTATGAGCCTTTCTAATCTTTAGAGAAGTATGAAAGAAGGAAGTATTTGCTCAACCCTCCTTTACCCATTTGATTCTAGCCTTAGCTCTCATAAGTTCATTAAATTGCTGAGAAACTACTTCTTGCTTGCCTCTAGCAGTTATTAGATGATTTAGTAGCTCAACATTTTCAGGCTGTGCATCAGAAATCAATGCTGCAGTTTTCACCTCTTCTTCAGCTTGTGTCATTTTTACTCTTAAATCCCCAAAAACCTCCCAATTCCACTTTTTCACAAACTCTTTGAATCTTTTCAGTTTAGCCATAAACACAAAAGCAGGATTACCAATAATATTTTCTTCCCAAGAGCTTTGAATCACTTTTAGAAAATAAGGATGAGAAGTCCACACAGCTTGGTATCTAAAAGGAATGTTAGTTGGTTTAGGTACACCCATTGTACTCCCCATTATGGGCCCATGATCAGAAGTCCCTCTAACACCCACCTTATACTGCCAACCATCAAAAGTTTCCAGCCATTTGACATTAAAAAAATCCTTATCCAAATCACACAAAATTCTCTTTTTCCCAACTCAATTATTGCACCATGAATATTGTATACATGATTTAGGAGCTTGTATTAGATCACAAATATTGAAACAATCTCTAAATTCTTGCATAGCTATTCTTAAAGGTCTTCTCCCACCAACTTTTTCATCACTACTCAAAACTGCATTAAAATCCCTAATGGCAAGCCAAGGATAATCATTTCATGTACCTTCTCCAACTCATTCCATAATTCTCTTCTATCCACAGTTAAGCAAGCTGCATGAATTCCAGTGACAAGAACTTCTCCAACCTTAACAGTTATTGCTTGTTTTGTAGCTGATATAACAGTAGGAGTAGTAATAGAAGAGTGCCAGAATAACCAAATATTTGCCTTACTACCATTACAAGCATTTTGAATTATCATTTGATTCATACCAGGCATCCTTAAATTCTCAACATAATTACCAGAAACTTTAATTTTAGGTTCAGCTATCCAAAGTAAAGAAGGATTGAATTGATTCACTAAATTCCTAAGTTTGTCTTTGGCACTAATTCTTTTCAAGCCTCTGACATTCCAGAACATAACTCTCATTGAAGTAAATTGGTTTGAGAAGTTCCAGGACTTCTCACTCCTTTATTATTTTTAACTAAATTTCTTACAGGTTGTTTTCTAGTTGGTATAAGAGAAGTATTACCTGAATTTTTACTTTTAACTGCCTTGCTCAACTCAGTTGTAACTTTCACAGATTTTTCTTTGCTCACATTTAACTGTTCCTCAACCACATCAACCAACACATGAAATTTACTTGGAGAACCAAGTGCAGTAAATTCACCAAATTGTACTTCAGCTTCACTAACATTGATTTGTGTCACTAAATTATCATCCTCTGTGCCACTCTTAGAAGTATTAGTATTTTCCAGATTAGGAGGAATACTGTTTGCTATATGAAGTAGTTTCTCAACAGACAAAACAGGAAATTCCTTTGGAGAATCTATAGATCCAGAAAAACCAGAAGATTGGCTTTTACCACTGTTAGTTAATGGAGGTATAACTGCATCAAAGTCCTCATTATCACTTAACAACTCCTCATGGATTAATGACTCTTTCTCCTTTGGAGTAATACTATTTACTTAAACATGATTTTTAAAATTTCCACTCTCAGCTTCCTTTGATATTTGAGATTTTGGAGTAGAGCATATATCAAACCCAATATGTTGCTGTTGTTTCTTCCCTTCTGCTTCCAAACCTTCCTTTGTACTATATTGGGATTTACATCAACAACTTCATTTTGTACCGGCTCTTTTCTCATCACTCTACATTCATTAACTAAATGTCCCACCATTTTGCAATGGCCGCAGAAACTTGGTAATTTTGGAATTTGTACTTCTTGCTCAAAACTACCATATTTAGATTTTACTAAAACATGATGAGGTACAGTATTTGCTAAATCCACTTCAACAAGAACACTAGCATAGTATCCTATTTCCCTCTTAAGAGTGATTTCATCTACTTTTATAGCTCTTCCAATGGCATCACCCAATAACATAAGTATTTTTTGTTTCCAATACTCAATTCCCAAGCCGAAATGTGGTGATTTAAGTATGGCACGAACCAAATTTTTCACACCTAAAATGAAGAGTAACAACTAACATGTAACTTTCAAGCACACTTTCGCATATACCATGAAGTTGCATTGGCACATGAATATAAGTGTGAAAGGACTTTATGTGGGAAAGACAGAGTAAAAATTAACGTGATTATGGACGCCAAATGATGGTGCGGCGCTAGTACAGCCCAGAGGAACCTGAACGGTAATTACCTTTAACAGCGTAGAACAGCAAACATAACGGGTTTAATTCGTGGGGTTTTGTTTACCCAGTTTATGAACAGGTTAACAAAGAAATATTGATCCATTGAATTTGCCTTGAAGTCTACGTTGAGGATTTTTAGGTGAGGGGATCCGTGACCGACCCAATAGAAAACATTAGATGGTACTGGATTGCGCCACGTGGTCAGAGTCAACGGCTGACGTATGAATGCAGTTTTAACGAGAGTGAAAGAAAAGAAAGGGGACAGAATTCGGTTTTGGACGATTCGGTGTAGTCAAGAAGCTTTTTAAGTTACGTCAGGAAAAGTCAAAGAGAGAGTACTTTGATTAGACAAAGGCTTAAACTGATGGGACTGACGGATGAACGGGTAAGATTATAAGATGGAATCTTCAGCCTGTTTTACACTTTGGAGTTATTTGTCTGTTTTATATTACTGTGTTGTTTTTCACGGTAGATTTTGACTTTGCTTCTCCTATGGGGTACTGTGGGAGAGAAGTTTGCACGTCTGTCTAGCCGGAATGAATACGGCTACTCATACCTACTGTTGCCTGTTGATGAGATAAGGCCTCAAGGGTGTATTGTTTGGAAACCTATTTGAAGAGGCTTCACATTTTCAATAGAGAGGCTTCACTTTTCAATATATGTTACGGATCAGCCGTTAGTAATTTTAAAAACTCATTATCTAAAAGATTTTTATATTGGCTAAACAGTTCTTGTATAGTGAGTGCTAATAATCTAATTAGCCAATAATTAGATTAATAAGCTTTTTTATATAATTAGTGATAACATATCAGATTAAGTGTAGTATTTTGGTGGGAAGGAAAAATTGAAAAAAAAATAGACTTTTTAGAGATTTTTTTAACTAAAACCCTAGATTTCAAATCACCCAACCAATATCCTTTTTATTTCTCAAAATTGATGAAAGTACGTAAAAAATTTGATTTTTTTTTTGTTTTTCGAAGGGGTTTACGGTTGGGTTTTTCCTTCGTAGTCAACCGTAAGACAAATTTACGGTTATGTGATGATGAATTCCTAACCGTAACTAGGTAAAATTGGAAAAACCTAATTGTAAACTAGTTACGGTTGGTTTTTTTTTTGTTTTACGGTTAGGTTTGGTCATGAACGAACCCAACTGTAACTGGGTAAAACCCAACTGTAAATCAGTTACGGCTGTTTTTTTTTTTGTCGAACCCAATTGTAAAACAGTTACGCATGGGCTTTTCCTTATCGAACCCAGCTATAACTGGTCCTGAAGCCTAATTTTTTTCTACTGTTTTAATCAATCTAACCATTTCAAACGTAATTGGTTTGTTTTACCATCACTTCTATCAATATGCTTGGTTTGTTTTACCATCACATCTATCAATATGCTTCTTCCGCATCTTTAATAGAGAATTCATTCGACGATTATAAGTTTTTCGAATCGCTGATTGATCGAAGACGTTGAAATGATTGAAAAAAGAGATTATTTTTGTAGGTTTTTATTTTAGTTGAAGGGATCCCCTCACCCAAAAACTTATAATCGTCGATTGAAAACATTAGTTTTTATTTTAGTTGAAGGGTATTTTAGACATTTGGTATTGAATCAAGAATACCCCATAACCAATTTTTTGGTCACTAAGAATCCAAGTGACTAGGAATCCAAATGAAGCCCCTTTATTGGATTGTGAAGCCCTTATAATAGGTTTCATTGTTTGTGCAGCATAAGCTGCTTCTTCTATTCTTTTCTTTTCTTTTTGTTTGACGACAATGTACATGAACCTCAATAAATAAATAAATAAATAAAAATCCTTCATAATTCATAAAAGGGATACCAGATTTTTGTGGAGATACCATTCCATAAAACAAAATAATCCTAACTGCTAACTCTTTCGATTTGTATCCTCCCTCAGATATTTGTATTCCTCTTTGTAAATCATGTTTCTTCCAAGCGTGAATTGTTAAGAAGCAAAAATATTTACAAGCTATATGAGATTATTTCAGGCTTTCAACTGAAGGCACCCTTAAAAAAAATTGAAGAAAAAGTGACTTTTATCAGGTCATCCAATATCCAAGTAATAAATCTTGGGGTCTAGTCATGTACATCTCCGTACGGGCTAAGTCCTAGCTCTCCCCTTCTTTGCCATCTCATCCGCGGTAAAATTAGTTTCTATATAAGTATCTTCAAACGGTATTGCCACATATCTTCCTTTAGCTGCCACCCATCTCTACGTAACAACCCAAAGAAGTAAATCATTGAAAATGCTTACACTTCAGAAAAAAGTTATAGAAAAGGAAAAGAACCTTCGTATATAAGATATTACAAAAAAAAATCAAAATAACATCATTACTAAAGGTGGTACCAATATTACTAAAGTTAACAGTAATTAATAGTATAAGATACAATAACTCTGACAATTGGATCCTTAAATTGGTACCTATAGGTAGTCGCCTTTAGCGATCGTAAAATGAACGCGATTAATCTTACATAGCCACAATTACAAAACATTTGATCTATAGCATACTGATGGTTACGCGGTTGAAAAATTCTTCTTCAAAATAACGCGACATTTTATTTTAATTTTCAACAGTTTACTAATGAGATTGGTGGGTTTAGACACCAACTCTGGGGTTGAATTCCACCGAACATGACTGTTTGACTCCCCCCTCCCCAACCCACCCCACCCACTTTGCTGGAGAATCAACACAAGCATTACCTTATCTAAAAATATGTGAGTATTTGATCTGGATCGTGTTGAGATAATGAAGATAACTTTCCCACTAAACTTTAAAACACCAATGCATTAAATCCTTATTACCAATCACAAGAATAATATTCATTGAGTCACATTCAAACCAAATACATCTTATGTTATACTCTTGAGCAATCCTAAAGGCATGAATATCACCCTAATATTTTGTTGTAACCAAAGTATCAATCCATAAATACATAGCAAAACATCCCATAGTCAAGCTCAGGTGATTCCTAAGAACAGCCCCACACCTAACCCTCATCAGATTTCTCAAAGAGAAACCATCTGAATAGAACCTAATTCATCATTCAAACGTAGGACGCCATTGAATCGAGATTATCTTGGGAACATTTTAGCTCTCGATTTAATTCTTCACAAACGCAATATAAAAAGCTCACGAACCTCTGACCCTATATATCCATCCACCAAATCACCCGATTCTGCAATAATATTCTTAATCTTGGAAACACAGCTGTGAATAGAAACTAAACAATCATAAAACTTTACCTTATTTCTTAACCACTAGATGTACATAAAAACACTAACAACACAAACATATAAAAGATTACCAACTTGATAAGAACCGGGGTAATTTGCTGTTTTGTCTAACATGCTACTAACAGAGTCAAAGCCAAATACACTAGGATCCTGTTACAGCATAGCTCGTTTGAACTCACCAAGCATTGGTATGTCAAGTTTGGCTATCATATTTTAGTGTGTAAAAACTCATCTAAACTCGCTTGATTATATACTAGAGTCAACTTCGTTTAGGTTAGACTAGAAAGTCTAGGAATGTTGAGACATACACGCTTATTACTCTGAAGACCTGAAGAATGTGAAGAAGTAACGAAATACAACGACGGCATCATCCTTCCACTTGAGGTTAGTAATATTGACTTGAATTGTTTCATTCCTAACGTATCTTTCAAGTCGTGCTATATTGAAAACATAACTGTGAAGCTGTATATACTATACATATTGTATAATACTCTAGTGATGTGACATGGTCATAATTGTATGATCATAGTATTGGGAAATTAGACTATGAAGTATAATGCTTATCTTTTGAACTTCGTAGATATGACATCGACATAATCTTGTATATGATGTTATGATTATGTGAATGAGTTATGGGTAAGATTTCATCCTAGGAAACAATGTTTTACATTTGTTTAAAGAAAGTACATTCATGAACTTGTTTCGTGAATCGAAAGGGAAATCATTAGGCTTATTGGTTCGGCTATTCATTGCAAATCTTTGGATGACCAATATGTGTGAGATGGTAGAACCGATCTTAACCTTGGTTATGTATCTTGGTATGACTGGTTTTTATTAATTGGTGTAACTAATCCTAAGTAATCACCATGTGATGGTATGATCGATCCTTGTAATTGGTGTAACCGATCCTAGTAATTGGTGTGACCGATCACAAGTGTTGTGTAACCGATCCTTGTAATTGGTAACCGGTCCTGGTAACTGGTGTAACCGGTCCTAGTAACTGGTGTGACCGATCACAAGCAATACCATGAGAATATGGAATATGGAACCTATCCTTGTAACTGGTGTAACCGATCCTAGTAACTGGTGTGACCGATCACAAGTATTTCCATGATAAGGTATAACCGATCCTAGTGATTAGTAGAACCGATTGAACCCATGTATGTGATTTGGTATTTGATCAATCATATAAGTAGTCTTGGAATACAGGTCAACCAATTTTAAACTTGTTTGGAAGTATGGTATAACCGATTCCAAGAATGTAAATCCATGTAAATATGAAATAAGGATTTACAGTGAAAAGATGTCAACATACTTTGAACACGTACAGTAACTCTTATCATTTATTGTTCAAAGATATTCCTTAGTACTTAAGGTGATCTCGTGCCGAAATAAATTGACAATCTTTTAATTAAGGTTTTTGGTTTTATATGCTTTAGTTACCAGCAATTAAATGCATATCTCCAGAGGATAAAAATTAGTAATGTGCATTTACTAATTGGATATTTTTTATTGAGAGATTTCGGAAATACTGGACAAGCATTTATTGGAATTAGGAAAACCGAATCTTGTCATTCATTGCATATCTTGAGAATATTTTCGGTTTTGGAAATTCCTTGATGTCCAAACATCCTTGGTCTTTAAATACCTAAGTTTGCATTTCTAGCAAACTATCCTAAGAGCTAGGCAAACTTCATGTCTTGTTGTTTCTGGTGAGCCGTCTATTCTAAGAGGAAAGTATCCTAATTAGGTGAAATCTCTTACGACCGCTCGTTTAAAGACTTATGTGGGATCAAGAAGCTCTACGAGTACCGTTGGTGGGAAACTAGATAATTGCAGTGTTATTAGTTTTCGATTGATTTGATTGACTAACGGTTGTCGAAACTTTGATTGCACCTAATTTGTTTATTCTTGAGAATCTTCTCTTCTGATATAAGATTCACTCAAACTAGATCGAAGTATCGACGGGATCTTTAGAACTGTTGTTAGATCTAAAGACATCTTATGATAATCCATTGTTAACAGATTCCGTTCTGTGTGTGATTGATCACAAGAGATTCAAGTGGTGTTGTGTAGGTTATTATTGAAGATTAAAGAAGATTTGAAGACGAATAACATTTCTTATTGGTTTTCGTATCTTTGTGTGTGCACAAACCTTGATCGGCTAGGATCCAACTAGAATCATATTTATTCGATTGATTAGTTGCGTGAGATCGACGTCGCTTTATAGTTTCTCTTTGAGATCTATACTGATTGATTGCGAATCTAAACTTAACTACTTTAGTAGTTATTAGATAAATTAATCTAACCAAGCAAAGGAGTTTCTTAGATTAAACGGAAGAGCCTTTGTGTATGACTTGAGATATCTTTATCTTGGAAAGAATCAATAGATTCATTACCAAACAGATTCGTTGTTCCATTGTTGTTTAGAATACGATCCAAAGGAATTGTACCAGTGTGACTCATCGAAGTCGGAAGCGCAGGGATACTGAGGAAACTGAGTGAACTAGGGGTAGTTGCTTGGTCTCAACTATACGAAGTTGGTGTAGATTTTGTATAGCGGCTTAATTATGAGAGTATTTTCTGGACTAGGTTCCGAGGTTTTTCAGTATTTGCAGTTTCCTCGTTAACAAAATCTTGCTGTGTGATTTATTTTTGTTTTCCGCAATTATATTTGTTTATATAATTTAAAGTAAATTACACTTTACGTTAACTCCGATATACTTGATAGTGATCCTATAGAGTTTGGTTAAGTCCGAACCTATTATCAAGTATCACACTTTGGTTATCGTATTGTCTCGATCTCGTATCCCTAGACAATCACACAAAGTGTGAATACCGAAGTTGTTGTATTGTTTCGACTTTGTCCATAGACGATCACACTTGGTAAAGAGGACTTATAGGTTGAAACAAAAAGATTGTGGTGTATTTGGGTACCCTCGTCTTTTCAGATCCACCTCTGTATAGTTGTAGCATAATCACACTCAAAAAGTAAATAAGGTGTTGTCTCCTTGCAGTGATACGCCTAGCATAAGAAATGAAACATTGTCTCCTATGTTGTAGACATTATCTTGCTGCTTTACTTGAATATGAAATTTGCTCTTTATTGTACCGTTGCTTGTAAACCTTTAACGTCTTAAACTTTTCATCAAATTTGTGATCCTCCACTTGTTGACGATGATGGTGTTTCTATGAACCTGTTGTTGTCGAAAGAGAGAACGGTGCCAATACAAACAAGCTTACAAGAGATGTTGTAAATTAGCAATTATGGTGGTACCTTCGTGATTGAACAAATAACACTCAAGAGATCAAAAATAGGGTTGAACAATGATTAGAATAAGATATAAACAATGAAATTTTTACTTTCTGGAAGTTTCCTTTCTACACTTGGAAGTGGATAGAGAACATAAAATAAGGGAACTTCTTCGGATTCTTATCGGTGAACCTGCGCAATGCTAGAATCAACTACGAGTTTTAGACCGAGTTAGAAAAACATATTGAGTTGGCCCTTGTTATTGAGTCAACGACGAGTTTTGCGCTCCTTATATCTCATTTTGCTCTCTCTCTAACAAAATCAATCAGAAAATATGTGATGATTTGCAACTTGTATCTAGTGAAGTTATTTACAGAGGACTTATAGTTTTTTTTTTCCACATGTTAGCATGTTGATATGGTTTTGTAACTTGTTTAAGTTGTGACTTGGAATATGAAATTGATGATCAACTCAGTTTACCCTTTCCTTTATATAATGTATCTCTTTTTTTCATTCCTTTTTTTAAACCATTATTTGACTACAATCTCCTAGAATCTCTTGGTTTTGCTGATTTAGGTCATGTTTTCTTTATTCATGTGTTTGAGATAATCAATCTTTTCAATATCATGTTTCTTGAAATTGATTATATATTAAATTATTTCCTTTCCATTTTTAATAGGTATTGTTATATGGTGGTTCTCCCCACCTTGTTTAAGGTCATGTTGATTTTTTGTGATGTTTGTCCCCCTTGTCGGAGAGTCTTCTCAACTGTAATGTCTACTATCCACGGTAATTGAATTAGAAATATCAATCAAAGTTAGGGAATTTTGTTTACTTTTCTTGTTGTATGAAACTTGGAAAAAACAAGATATGACAAGCAAAACACCGTGACATTAGTGAGTGAATGATCAACATTCTCACTTACCTAATCGTCTTCACCATGTCCCTAAAACTCTATCCTCGTAGTCTCCTTTAAATGTTTTATGCTTTTATTAGTTCTTTGGAATATGGTTACACATTGTATGAATTTCTTAGGGTTGTATTGAGTAAAAATTATGGATAGTTTTTTTCTTTGTAATCAAGTTTCAGTAATAGTTGATTTGTAGTATTTAACCGAATATCTGAGTTGGTATTTGACGATATGAAATATTTTTGTTCCACGAGTATTAGGATATATACTCCTACGTTGTGTAAGCTATTTCATAAAATTTGTATTGTATGGATTTTCACAAAATCAGAGATTATGGTTGGGCTCTAGGAAGCCTACCGGTCCCACACATAAAAGACACTTGATTCAACATTGCCGGGTAATTCAACAATTTGTATTTTGGCTAGCCAAAATATCATAAAGATACCTATTTTTCTCTTTTTGGTGGAACTTTTCCTCCAGATTAAAGAATTTTGCAATTACACTCCAACTTCCATTTGTAACTCAATTTCGCCAATTTTATTAGTTGACACTTGTTAATACATGTATGTTATTATTAGCGGGGTGGTAAAATCAATACATACGCTATAATAATATCATAATATATATTTCTTATTGGAAAAAAATAGAACTTTATATATAAGAAGGGAAACAAAGACGAGATGATCCCTCTCACAACTGACCACAGAAGGATCCAAAAAGGACTAGAACAACCAAAATGCTACTGATAAAAATTAATGACACATCACCAAACTAGAAATAAAGAGTAAAACTGGAAATGTGGATCGAAGATAACCCTTACACATCTGCTAATGAAGTTCACTAAAGAGATGCCCTCGAATATCTCTTCGTGACTTAACTACAAGTCAAATAAAACTTAGACACTAGCTATTGCTTGATCTTTAGTTGAGATTTGAAATCTATTAAATCTCTTCACTCTAATTATTACTATCGGGGTAACTTTCCCAACTAGAACAGTTCTACCTCTCTCTATTTTACTCCGAGCATTGGATATATCCATGCATAATATCATAATCTTGTTGTTATATACCCTAGCTAGGAATTCGGGTACGGGAAAAGTTTGGGACGGTAAATGTACGAGTGTTATTTGTTTTAGCTGAATGTAAATTCGGTCCACTATCAGGTCAAGGATTCATGATTCGGGGATAATTCAGAACGTCATACGTATGTGTATAATTCGTTTTAGGATACAATTTCGATACTCAAAATTCGGCTATACATTAACCTGTAAAAAGTCCCTTTTAACACCTTATCTCCTTAGGTATTATTATTTTATGATTTAAAAAACTATACATATGATATATGCAATATAATCAACGACTAATATACGTGTTGGTGGTATAGGCTTTAGTTTGATGTATGTAAACTTTCAGGCGGTGACTAAATACAATCCACAATTTGACTAAATACAACCCTAAGAAATAAGTCTAATGTTTGTTTACTTGTTTTACGTGCATAATTGAAACTCACATTAATCTTCATAGTTTGTTCTCCTTCCTCCTTAAAACAGTCAGGGTTTCGTTATCTTTCTATTTCGCTACGAAGAATCAATTCTTTGAACATGTAACTAGTCAGATATTTTTTATTTTGATTGATATTTGGAATTTGGTCTTAAAATTCATGTTTAGGCTTTATGCTAGTTCCATTCGGCAACATGAAAGAAAAAAAAAAGAGAATGAGTAAGTTCATATAGCAGCACAAACTGCACTAGCCTTACCATCTTATTAACAGACTCTAAATTGATCTTTAGATAAGCAATTGATACTAGCAAAACATAATTTATTCGAATCCACATTATCATATCACATCGATTAATGAAGAAGAACTACACGTTCGAATTAAATAAAGACCAATTATAGAAAATAACTATCTGAAGTCTTTAATCTTTTCTCATGTAACTTAACCGGGTTTTCTGGTTGAAATCAAAACCAAAGGTAGGGCAACTTAAATCCGATAAACAAAGATAAAGAAGGTACTCTCTAGCAATAAACCAGATTGAAATCATGTATGAGTTACGTAAGAAGAACGAAGATGATGACAAGTGGTGGTTACCCACGTAAATAAGGTTTACCAACATATATATTTTATGTTTAGGTTGTATTTAATTTTACTATGGATTGTATTTAGTCACTGCCAAATTTTAAAAGCCAAAAATGTGATAGAGAATGTTGATTTGATGATGACACGACAAAATATAATACGGACCATATAGTTCAGTAATTCGCAAATACACATATAATTGATTTTAGACTGGAAATCCGCAAACCTAACTCGGGATGCCGAAAATAAAGATGATACAAGCCGATTCTGGAATTAGACGGATATAATCCGCAAATATACTAACTAGGTTTATTATACATGTAAGGATACGATAATCATTATCGTGGATCGTCCATATGGATTACAAGCATTGGGCACCTCTTATATGGTATCCTCATCTTACAAAAGCACCAGGTCAACATTTATAATGTGATCGTGCATAAGAGTTCCAATAACTTAAGTCCACCCATATAAAAACAAGAAATACAAAAGCTAAAGTTCAAATGACTATGATCATATTTCGGAACCAATGAAATAAAAAATGTCATTCGCCATCTTAATTATTTCGAAACAAATGAATAAATAAAGTATAATTTTACATCACTTTTTAAACACCATCATCACTTACAAAAATAAGTAAACGATCGCTATCATTCGACATAATTGTAGGGTTTTTTCGTGCACCAAACAATGAATGGTATACTCTACCCTTGATTTTTTATGTGGATAATAAAACAAAGCAGAAACAACAAGTGATCGGACAAGTTACGATGGACAATCGAAGAGTATATATTGCTGCACTTGCACAAAACTTTAACAAGAAGCACACTTTTATGTCGTAGACAAGCAATACCAAACGAATCTAAGGATACAATTATTAGATCTTTCTTCCATATAAGGTTATGGTTATGGATGAAGTTTCCACTAGGATACTGCAGTGTGAGGCCCCTTCTGGAATAATGACGCAATTTGGTATCCGAAATTCTACATTGACTACGGGTTAAACCACAGCCTATCCTGCCCCTAGCAGAAGGCCGGACACATCGTGGGATTGAACCACTGGCCATGATCAGCATCAAATCAGTCTCTGCTCTCTGGTAGGGTACAGATACTGTAGAAATTTAATTTGTATTTGCAACTGCCCCGTATTAGGCGAAAATGATTAACATCTCGCGGGTTATACCGAGTGACATAAGAGGTGGGATCCACACTAAAACCACCCCCTGCTAAATCGCCGACACACAAGGGGACCATCCCATCTGTTGGTTGCGGTACAACCCGCAGGATTGAGCCCGCGGGATGTGTATCATTTCCGTATATTAGGCCCCAACCTCCGACACTATCCATCAATGATCCGTCGAATTTCAACACTGATACTCTTGCACCTTCAACCAGGTCAGTTTCCCTACTGGCCTAGTTGGTTCGGAAAAGAGAGCGAAAGAAATAAAGACGGAGACGAGGCTTCGGAGAAAAAATGTCGACGTACGTCCCCTAAGTCCTCAGTATTTATTTCAGAACCGAAGGGTCCAGCGAAACTTAATCAGTACGTACAAGAATAACAATAGTCCAATCCTGCATGCTGAATGCGTCTCAATATTTCCTTCTCAGCTGTTAAGTCGCAAGTCTTAATGGTGACATGTTAGTTTTAGTTGACGCGCAAAAACAACATTACACTACATCTTTCCATAGAATATGTATGTACCCGTTAAGATCACAAATTAGAATCATTTGTAACGTAGCTCAATTGGAAACACTTGCGCCGTGACAGTATTTTTCCTACGGTTACGTGGTGGGTTATTCAGCACCAAATTTTGGATGGAAGTGATACATTTTGAGACTTTAAGTGGGTGAATTCATGCGCACATTTTAGGCATCCGAGTCGAGCGTAAATTTTTCTACCACAAAATAGATTTTAAGTAGGTGATAGAGACCGTAAAGACGGCCCTAATGAACGGCCGAGCGCTATAAGTAAACCCTTATGGCCACACCACTCAGTCGTGACTGAAAAAACAGCAGTAGTTTGAACCTTGACCAGAACCATTGGACAATTGCATGAAAATGTCCACCCGAAATGAAGAGGAAGGTTAGGAAAATATGACCTGACGAGTAATGATATAATCAAATCACTAATCTGATCTGTACTGATTATAATATATATGCGCGAGAGAACCGAGAACCGAAACCTTTTTTCAGTAACAAGTACCAGATAGGCTGGAAAGAAAAACTCCGAAAAATTTAGCATAGTTTTTACGCCGGCTTGCCATGCCTTGCACAACCCACATTACGTAGGCAATCATCTCATATTTTCCCCTTCCCATGCTTGCTCATATTTTGATATTTATTCTTTAATCAATTACATAGACAATGATCATATATGATTCATGTATTGTAGTTGGCCCCGCCCCCTACCATCTTTGTATAATAATAATCAGTGTAAGAAAGAAGAGACGATCAATAAAAAGAAACGGAGAAAAAAACAGAATCCAACTTAAAAATATCAAACTGTTATTATAAAATTTAGACTTTAAACATTGCTGGTGGAATCTGATTTTATGGGTATGAATGGAAGAGGACAGACGAGTTGCATAGAAAATGCGCATTATATTATTGTCACCTTTGACCCTAAAAAAGAAATGAACCTAACTTATCTTTATTATTGTCATTCCCAAAAGGTTTTTCCTTTTGTTTTCTTAGAAATTGTGGTTTAGATTCTTCCAAACCTGACGATGGATTCAATAACGCCGATTCTAACAACAATAACTTTTTGATCAACATTTTTGACTTAATCTCTTCACTGCCTACGGCTGGCTATAAACTCTTGCAAAGCTGCTACAGTAAAGCCTACAGGAATACTACCCTATGTAAAATAAAACTGCCCCCACCACTAGATCCGTAACCAATGTATGCTTTACTTTGGATTTCAAAATTCATTTTCTTTTTCCACGGAACGAACTCTGGAATCTTTTTCCACGAAACGAACTCTGGAATTTTAGTTTAGACAACGGTATTTGGCTTTGGAGTGGCTGGAAGGAGGGACATAAGACACGGTCTTTACTGTAGCTTCCAATTTTTCTGGTGGTGTTGCATTTTGTGGGAGGCTTCCTTCCATGGCTATGATTGTTGGTTGATTTTCGGATGTCTTGATGGCTGCTGGCTTCATTTTGGCGTGGTGGTGCTGCGTCTGCTCCTTGAAAGTGCAATCGGAGCATCATGTGACTTGACATTTAGAATACCAACCTCAAAACTTGATTTTCCTATCTCCATTCTAAAAGACGTAAATCGAATTGGCCAGGAGTTTGGAAGCCCACAAGATATGCTCTTGAAAGAAACCTTCTTTTGGAGTCCACGATACCAGTGTTCCCAAACAGGCTCTCACCAGGCAAACCTGGAGTTTGAAATAAAAAAAATATATACTGAAACAAGATTCTAGCTACTAAATTCAATCCCTACGCATGCAGTCGGACCTCTAAATTTTGTAACTTTGTTGTGTGACAAGCCCGAGGGCTTTCCTTTTAGCACTGTATACTGAGAAGTGGTATCATCTACGAATATATATACTAGTATTTAGACAATGAAACTTTTAAACACCGGCTTTAACTCTAAAATTGTTTGTTCCATTGATCTTTGCTAAAACCTGTCCACAAATAAAAAGAAACATACAAGGATACGCATTATAAGATGTAAACACTAAGCAAGGTACGCCTTAATATCAACTATAAATGATTAATTTACAACTTCACCATCTAACCATTTAAGATTCGGAAGAACCTTAACCAGTAAGGACCTGAGTTTATCACCGTTAATTGCATTCCCAGCAACATCGAGTTGCTTTAGTTGTAAGCCTTTAAAAACCACTTCGGCTTCCCAACAATCCGACACTCCAATACCCTCG
This sequence comes from Papaver atlanticum, assembly GCA_023531105.1. Lineage (NCBI taxonomy): Eukaryota > Viridiplantae > Streptophyta > Magnoliopsida > Ranunculales > Papaveraceae > Papaver > Papaver atlanticum. Next base: position 1,175,603 of record JAJJMB010017645.1, read on the forward strand.
ATGTTCGACTTGTGAGATAAAGGTGAAGCACACAGATACCTAGTTGTATCAATCGAGTGTAAACCGATCTCATTGTAGGATATATCCAATACACTTAGTGACTGTAACAACCTCAGGGGTTCCAGTGCAGTGAAACTTCTGAATTTATTGTAACTTAGGTTCAAACAAGAGAGAAGTTGCAGTGCCTCCAAACCTGATACAGAAACACGATTATAAGTGTCAGAGACGTGCAATCACACAAGAGTACATGCAAAGATAAACAAGAAATAAGTTATTATCAAGTAAGAGGGATGGTTTTCATCTCTCAAGAGGATGCTAAGCGATGACCTTTAGTTTCACAATAAAATGGTACGACGAAATCCTAAAATAAAATTCCAGGACACATAAACCAAATTTACAAAAATTCACCTTCAGTCATTTGAAGTTCATTGTGGCTGAGATCCAACATTCGAACCCACAGTAGATTTTCGAAGGATCCAATTCGAGATAATGACATGTTGTTAAGACGCAAGCAGACACGGTCATGTGAATATGAAGAAGTTGACTCTCCATAGTAAAGACAGTGCTTCATCAAAGACTTCCTGCTCAGGAACACCTGCAGCAACGCCCAGAAATATCAGTATACGAGCTTCCAAATATGGTTCCTTTCCAGTCAAATGGACTATGGAGCCTAACTAACAAAAGCAACAGTGATACCCTAACAGCATGAGTGAATATTGCTTCAGACGACACAATTCAAAAGTAAATTACCTTCTCTAACAACGCTAAGCTGTGTCTGTCCTTGTAATACCTTGAATGTGAAGGATCCAGCTTCATCAAGTCGGATAGCAGTTCGAGAATTTCTTCAGTATTAACCTTCTTGTATGCAAATGAAGCATGGTATGACATCATTGCATCATGAGCCACCAACAGCCGCACTAGTGTGAGCTTTCCAATTTTACTATAAAATTAGAGAAAGCATAAGTACATCGGTTTGACAACAACAAGAGTAAGCTAAATAAACAGTCTCTGTGTGTGAGAGAGAGAAAGAGAGATTCAAGAATACATACCAGTTCACTTCTAACAACAACTCCCGGAATAGAGCAATCTCTTTGACTACTGTTTCAATCTTCCACGTTGAAGCTGTTGGGTTCTGGTCCGTGATGACCCGAATTCGATCAGAAGACAACATATGGCTGAGCTCCTCCAAAAGGGGCAAATCAGTTTGAAAGTTACTGTCTGTCCAAACAACTTTCTCAACACCCACTCCTCCTTCACCATCTCTTTTACCAATCCCCAGTCTCGTTGTAAACGAAAATTGCGAGGGAAAGCTATAGTTGGACCCACTGGAAGAAATGATACCCTGAGAATGTCCGACACTCACCTCAACCTGATAAGTATCACAAGAGTTGTTTTTTTCATCAGGGAACTTCAGGTATGTCACCCAAGCATCAGCATATCCCGAGTTTTTGGTTGAAAGTGGCTTCCAGCTAACATCTTCGTTCTTAACAAACATGAACTTAATGTCTACAGTAGATGAGTTCACACCTTTAACACTTTGATTAAAATAAAGAATGAGGGGAAAAGCTCCTTTATCTGAACAAAAGTTTGTGCTAGGACTCGACATGCACCCCTCGAAGTTTCTATTAGTGGATAAGATCAGATCTGAACCATGATTTGGCCAAGACAAAAGCAGGAGAGGAGCATCTGGAGTAATTGTTTGATCAAGAAGCCAATAATGATAAAACCAACCACTTTGATCATCTGCATCTGTAAAAATTGCTTGGTGCACAAGTTCATACTCTTCAGCCAAAACGTTCTCTTTTGATTCAAACCCATGAACCCCTTGCTTTAGCAAATGAGAAAGAATAGCACTGCAACAAATTTTAAATGTCTATTGAAGTAAAATCAAATTAACAACTATTACTAATCGCCAACTGAATTGAAGTTTATGTCTCCTTTTGATGTGACCAATACTCTGTGCCTTGGTATGACCAAATAAATCAGTACAGCAAATCAAAAACCGATGTCATTCACCCAAAAGTTAGAATTTTCACTCATCACCCAACACCAATCATACAAAACTACCATACGTTATTCCCCTTTCCAACACTCTATTCCAACTATCAAACAAAAGAATATATATAAGTTCTACTTCGCTTGACATCGACTTCATCATCATTAAATCCTCCCAAGGAGTACAAGAATGAGATCCAATCAAATAAACCACTGTCAGTCTCCAAACACATAGTATCATATTTAAAAATAGAGTAATACCTACGATTGTGCCACGCTGAATAATTACTGAAATTTGTGTCTATCATCTCAGTTGTATGTTTTAACTCGACCTCTTCTGAGACATTCTGCAACCCCGCAACAAACCTGAAGAAAAAAAGTACAAAGATCAGTAGAATTTCAAAAAGTGCATCTCACCACTTAATAACTCAGAATTAGAACTCAAATAAGCACCTCCGATAATTCCAAGCATGGAAATTCCGTGAATCAAGTTTCTGAAACCCATCGAGTAACCTAAATTCATGATAAGTTGACGATAATCCCTTGGCTAAAACCCACTTTCTATGATGCCAAGCTCCATAAGACTTAACATTCCTTCTCAAAGCATTCTCTACCTACATAATCATCCATAGAATTAAAATTGATGACTAAACCAAAACAAACATCATATACAATTTAAATCTTTGGTAAACAATGAAATGGTTCACATACAACTCTTAGTTCTTCATTTAGAATTAATCTAACTGAGTCTTGATCTACAGCTGAGATGATATTATGTTCAACAGCAAGTTTTCTGTAGTTCCAAGCTGTGTAAAATTCGGGATTACTTTCTACTAACTGTGTGCTCAGATAAACGGCTTCTTCGTTATAACTGAGAAATATAAATTAGTCACTCAACTGATTAGAGTTATCCATAGATTCAAAATCAGTACCAAAAAAAAAAAAAAACCAGATATTAAGGACAATCGAAACATTGCATAATTAAGAAGTTTACATTTTGTTGTGGTGATTGTGCAATAATTGAGTCTGAAGAGCTCTTAGATTAGCAGCTTTCTGTATTGTAGCTGTATCTTCTGGTTCTAAGGGTTTCCGCGGCTGACCGTGCATTTTCCTAGTCTGTGATTCATAATGTTTAGTACTACATTATTGGTTTAACCCTAACAATCAAATATAATCATAAAATTGAAAAGGGATTTAATCATCTAAAATCTGCATTCTCATGATAAATTCTGGTTCATGACTTTCTACAATTATCTGATTAGTAAAACGTAATCATAAAATTGAAAAGGGATCGAATAATTAAACCATCTAAAATTTACCTGATTAGTTAATTGGAGTTACCTTTGCGACGAAGGAAGTTGGCAGCGGAAATGGAGCTTTGTTAGAGTGGTGGTTAAGTAAAGAATCTAGAGAACTGTAGGAGAATGAGAAGGAGAGATCTTCGATGGAGATCAACTTTATGTTTCTAACTAGGGGTATATGACAGTCACTGCCAAAAAGAAAGTTTTGGCTCTGGCCTCTGGAAACGGTTCGTCCAAAAACGGAATCGGTTCAGACTATTCCTTTATAAGGCCAAGTCCTATGGTCTTCTAATCTAGCATCTAGATTGACAGTTAGGACAACTTCCTAAGTCCTATGGTAGTGCTAATCTAGTATCTAGATGTGCTGAATGGAACAACGAAAAGTAGGCGCGATGAATGGAACAACGAAAAGTAGTCTTAGGTTGCGCTGAATCATTCCACGAAGTTGCGCTGAATGGAACGGCGCAACCATCTCAGCCGTCAGATCAATCTGCGTTGAACCATTCAGTGAGAAGTTGATTTTTGCTGCGCTGAACCATTCAGCGAAACTACCTCGCTACTAGTTCACTTGCGAGATATATCTAGAGAGAGAAGTAGTGTTAAAAAATAGACAACGTTTTTTTCCTATTCTGCAACGTTTTTTGGCTAATCTAGCAGCCAAATCTATCCCATAGGACTTAGTCTAAGTATTGTTTACCTTGCTAAAAAAATCACCAGAAAGTCTGGTTTACCCCCCATTAGCATTTTTGATAACCAATATGCATCGCATGTTTACTCTCATCCAGTGTAGTTAATATCGGCACTTGAGCGATACGAAATACGCCCGATAATAACGGCCAATATACGCTGATACGACTCAATCGAAATTTACGGTATGAGGATATTTTAGGCATTTTAGGTGAAGAATGCGGTAGTTTAGGTCTTTCAGGGGAAGGGAATGGATAAATCTCAGTTGAATTTTAGTTGTTGAAGTTACTCTTCTGTTTCCCGTTTGAGCTTCGTATGGTGACACTTGTGTTTTCAATGAATACTTGTTTCTTTTCCTAAAATTGATGGTATTTATTATATCTTAAGATTCTTAACATAAAATGTGTGAAAAATGTTTGTTGTAAAAATGATAGGTATAAAATTTAGAACCGATATTGCGCTGATATTTCCACGGTAATATCCCCGATACAAAGTTGTACCAATGTATCTGTCCTGGCCAAGATAAACTGATATCCGATATTAACTACATTTCTCTCATCTATTCTACTATCATGTTAAAGAAAAAAAATGGTTCCAAATCTTAAATTAATTACTAACTGAAATGCTTTCATAAATTGTGGAAACAAAATGCAGGATGTTGTTGGGCATTCTCTGAAGTAGCAACCATGGAAGGTATAACACAGCTTGCGACTGGAAAATTAACCTCTCTGCCTTAACAAGAGTTAGTAGACCATGATACTAAAGGTGAAGATGAAGGCTGCGAGGGTGGTCTAGTGGATGACACCTTTAAATTCATCAAACAAAACAAAGATGTGTCAGCCAACAATGAAGCATCTCCACTGAAGACCGTTTCAATGCAACCTGTTTCAATTGCCATTGATGCTAGTGGCCAGGACTTTCAGTTTTACTCAAGCTAGGTATTCATAGGAACTTGTAGGACAGAATTAGACCACGGTATTACTGCAATCGAGTACGGAACTGACAGTGATGGAACTAAGTATTGGCTCATAAAGAATTCATGGGGAACCTCAAGGGGTGAGGACGGAAATATAAGGATGCAAAGAGACGTTGATGCTAATGAGATGGATATTTCATCTTGGTATATCTGTATATGTGTTTCTCCTCATGGTCAAGATGGTCGTCATGTTGACTAGGTCAAGAAATCCCAAATTCTACGTATCACCTAAGTATAGTTGTGTTTTTCGTTTGTATTGAATTTGAGAAAACCCATTGCAAATTTCACTCAATTGAAATCATCATTACTGTGTCCGCTAAAATTTAATTCTACAAGACAAATATACGTTTGGCTCGAGTTCCTGAGATTTTGTTTTTCTCCAAACCTTCACTCAACTTCGACCATCCAAAACACCTCTCAATCTCTCTCAAACCAATCTCCTCTTCAATTTTGATAATTGTATCTTCAACTCCTTCCGGCCAATGGACTCTCACACACCACCAACCAAAACCAATGCATGGCCCGATACATCAACATCGGGAGAAACATCACCATCACCCCCCCCCCCCTTTACTACCACGCATGCCTCGACTTCACAGATACCAGAAATCCATCGGGCCTCGAGAAAAACACAAGAAACAACTATTAATTCTCTCTCTAAATCTGATATACACTCGTCTGAAGCATTTCCAACTTCCTCAAACTCCTCGTCTCCTTCCTCTTACTTCTCAGCTCACTCATCCCCAAATCCAAAAGATAATAGTAAGATACAAAAAAAAAAAAAAAAAAAAAAGAATAATCAACAAAATCAGAAGATTCCACAAAAGGTAACATCCAACGTATCACATCAAAAAATCATCAACCCATCAACCCAAAAATCACCTTTTGATCATCAACATCAATATCCAAAAAATAAACAATAGTGTTTCAACTAACATAAAGGATGAAGGACCTGATGCAAGCTCATGACAGTCACTGTCTCACAGTCACTGCTCCAGCTGCAAACTTCACATATTCTGGACTCAAACAAACCTTGAAGAAAAATTGGCATCGTATAAAGATCGACTGTTTCCAAATCTGGCCAAATACAGATAACAAGATTTATAAACTCATTTTGGAACATCAGAGTGATAAGGAGACTCTTCTAGCTTGAAGACCGGAGAAAATACCAAGATAATCCACATGCATGTTTCACAAAGGCAGTTTTTTGGACCTAACTCACCAACTTACCTGTCTACCTAGAAGATGCAACATCAATAAAAGAGCTACTTAGTGACACAGGGGAGGTTTTAGACGTCAATCTTCTATATAAACTTGTTTTTTCTAAGATAGGATGAATCTCAATGAGCATTTCATGCCGGGAGTGTTATTGGATATTGCCGGTACAAGATGGGTGCAGTTTGCTTACGAGTACCTACAAACCCTTCGTTACAGATGTGGTTTATTAGGCCATATTGCTGATGAATGTCCAAACTTAATCAACCTCAATCATGTTCTACAAGACCCATAGAGACCATTATTGTTAGATCATTGCTCGGTCGAACTCACAAGTGTTGCTATGTCAAGCTTGTTGTCAAATTTAGTTGTCAAAACTATATCTTGATTTCTAGTCTACAATTAGATAAGTCTCGGATTAGGATAGAAGATGTAGTTGAGAAATGCGTTCTACCATTTGAAGGCGAAGATCAACTGAAGCTTTTGGAGAATCTCTTCAACAAAAGATAAGTGAAGACTGAACCACCTATATCTCAAGTTATATTCATCTTTCCATCTATGAGACGTTATCGCGTAACTAATTAGACTATCGTAAGCATATCAAGAATTTAGAGAACTTAACTTCTTGAAATATATATGGCTAAGCTTAATGAACATTTGTTCATACTTGATGAATTTAAGTTAAGAACAATTTATTGTTCGCAATCTAAATAGTGATTCAAGAATTATCATTCGAAAATAGCCTGGAACAGTAATACGTGTCATTGATGTTATTTGGGAATGTTTCAAATCGATTTAGAGAAAAATATAGAGCTACTATTATTTTCGGATACAAGACAATATACATACCAGTCTTACAAACTAGGAAAACTGTTACAAGTCTGAAGTCATAGTACATGTACTCAGTACACGTAACGGAGTAACTATATGTCGACAAACAGATTTTTGGTATGCATATGAGTATGCACATCTTAAAAAGTCTGTGAACTCGTGAACCCGGATCGGTAGGCAAACCAGTACGCGTACTATAAAAGAACTGTTGATCTCGGAACCGGTTTGGTATCCATACCGGTACACGTACCAGAAAAGTTATGTGAACTCCAGAACTGGTTATTGTCTTAAGGTATCCATACCAGTACACGTACCAGAAAAGTTATGTGAACTCTGGAACTCGGTCATGTCATAAGGTATACATACCAGTATACGTACCGGAAAAGTTCTGTGAACTCTGGAACTCGATCATGTCATAAGGTATACATATCGGTACACGTACTTTGCCTTAACTGTTCACGAATAGGTTGAGTATTTGTACCTTGTACATCTACTTACCATGTCGATTAAATTCATATACACATAAATTATTTCTCCGAGATAATTAGCATTTGAATAATCTCTGAAGGCATTATAGGCATATTTGATCATATAATTGTGACTCAAGTTAAAGTCTTAAGTGTTTATGAAAATGCTCAAGCTTATAGTTCGGTTGACTAGTTTCGACTAACCATTCATGAGCGTGGTATTTTATACACGGTTCGGTTACGGTTCATCCTAACCAGAGTGTGTATCTTGTTATGTTAACCAGATTCAAAGATTAATCTAATGGTGGATATTGTTTGCTTGGTTCCAAACCTGTCTTAGCTTAAACCTAAAGCAACCTATGCTTTGAAAGTCTATAAAAGGGGAACCTCAAACAACTGGGATCTTTGAATCCCGGCACTACTTTTTTGGTGTGTCCTAGTTGTAAAACTAGAGTCGTCCTCTTCCTAAAACCCTTTTAGGGTTTAACGACTAAAAAAACTGCATAGAAATTCGTGAAGCCAGGTCCAGCTATTTTTTTTTATCTTGATAGCTCTAGTATCCTGATCTTGTTCGATTGTTGAGATGCTCACTTGAAAAAGATAAATAAAATTCATCAAAGTTCTCTTCGTCTCAGACTTAGATTGATTCCACAGGTTTGATACTTGTGAGGTGAATAATAATCTCGGCTGCACTTGGCGTAGCATAAGCCTGAATTTTGAGGTTAGCTAGACTTTGTCTATTGCTATTGATTTCCAGTCTCACCTTGTTCTACGATCAAGAATTATCTGTGGGAGGAAGATTGGTTTAAAGTCTTCAATTAAGTTGAAGCAACTCTTAGTCTGTAAATGACGTCAGCTAAGGGAATCATTTGCGCGGAGTCCTGCTGGGATTCAAGAGGCATAAGGAACGCGACTGTAACTGAATTGATGTGAGGGTTTAATTCGGTCTCAACTATATTCCAGTCCGAAGTCAATTGGTAGTAGCCTAGTATCTGTAGCGACTTAATACAGTTTGGTATTCAATCTAGACCAGGTCCCGGGGGTTTTCTGCATTTGCGGCTTCCTCGTTAACAAAACTTCTGGTGTCTGTGTTATTTATTTTCCGCATTATATTTGTTTATATTTATAATTGAAATATCACAAGTTGTACGTTGCATCAATCAAAGTAGATACATCCATCCTTGTTAGTTGGATACGACTTGCTTAATTACTTGGAAATTGATCTTTGGAATCACCCAAGTACTCTCACACGAGAATCAGGTTCACGGACTAGTCTCTGTAAACTTTCTGATTATGACAGAAAGAGATATAACTCTAGATATTATTCATTGATTCAGATTCATTAAGTTGAACTCTCGAAATTATGTTTAAGTTTGTCCATACAGATTGCCTAAGAAAAATTTGGTGGTGTATTTTGGTACCCCGGTGTTTTCAATTATTCCCCTATCACCGTCTAAGCAACAAAATGAAAGCACACAAACCAAAACCCATGAACATCTTCTTCACTTCATCCTCATCAAACCATCTATCAGTAACTTCCTCATCAAATATCATACTACATCCAACAACTACACGAAAATAGGTTCTCCACTACCACTGCAGAGACACTCACAAACCTTTTATGAGTCACCACCGATTCAAACACCAAAGACCACAATCACCAAACCGGTACCAGCTCGGCTCGCAAACTCGATGACTCAGCAAGGACTCAATTGAACCCCACTTCCTCAATCTACGCCTTCTACAAAAGGTACAACAGAGAAACATCCTCACAGTGGAACTTAGAGTCCAAACCGTGGGACTTGTGCCATTTCGTTTAATGCAGGACAAAAATATGATGATTTTGAATCAGAACTGCCAAAAGCTGCAGACAATGACACTAACAAGAATCAGTTTAGTGGATCTGGATCGAGCACAAATAAGATACCCACTTCTATCTTTGGTGGCCCCATATCCTTTCAGTTTCATATTTGTGCATCCATTATCCCTGATGCGGACAGACAAGCTTTTCTAGATAAAGGTAAAAACGCAAATACAATAGCAACAACAATAACACACCCACTTCAAAGACAGCCTTGCTCAAGCCCACTACAAATCATTCACCCCCCAACCCAACCACTGCCCAACACATTACATAATTTTTTCAGTCCACTTTATGCTCAAGTACTAGGAGACTTTCTCGACAACAAAGACGCAAATTGTCAGTTTTGTGGTCACAAAAGTTGATGGGGTACCGCATGTGAAGATCACTCATAACCAAATTGAAGAACCTACCCCACAGAAACATGATACTTCACCACTAATGACATATAAATGCAAGATCACTCATCAAAGGAAAAACCCTCCAAAGCACTTAGACATTTCCTCCACACCTAAGTTTGCACCTCCTCCACCACCACCAAAGACAAGGAAGTTTATGACTCTATCATCTCTGCAGCCAGAATCAACGAGAACCTAACAACCACAACATGAAGTGCCAACACCGAGATTCAGGAAGCAAAGATCAATCAAAAACTATACAACATGGTACAGGAAAAGCTCAAGAAGTGTCACCCCCCCC
>JAJJMB010017645.1:1187296-1204703 GCA_023531105.1 Papaver atlanticum
CGGGCCATCCATGACAACATAGCTATGGCAGCAGAGTTGTTCCATCATATCAGAACATCCCCAAAAACCAAAAAACCTAACATTGACTTGAAATCAGACATCAAGAAAGCTTATGACAGTCTTCACCGGGGCTTCATACGGGTTACCCTATGCAACTTAGGATTCCCACAAAGATTCATTGACTTGGTCATGAATTGTATCTCATCAGTCACATACTTAATTACTATCAATGGAACGACACATGGTCTCATACAGCCACAACGAGGACTGTTGCAAGGTGGCCTACTTTCACCATATATCTTTATCATCTGCACGGAAATCTTATCCTCGAATCTGGGAATCGGAGCAACAATATGGAAAGGTAAAAGGGCTAAAGATTGAAAGAAAAAAACGCAATTCCAATTCTCCACCTAATGTATGAAGATGATCTACTCCTAACATGCAAGGCAGACCCGGCAACTCGCAACACCCTCCAGACCATTCTACAAGCTTATTCTAAATCAGCAGGTGAACTCATCAACAAAGAAAAATCTTAACTTATACACCATCCAAAATTGCATCAAGATGAAGCCAGATGACTACAAGAAATTTTTGTAATGCCTATGTCCCATCATCCACCGGTATATTTGGGCGTGCAATTTAAAAGAGGCGGAACTAGTGCACACATATTCAAGGATTTGCTAAACAAAATGGAAAGAAAGGCCAAGGGATGGATTGCCAAATGCATAAATCAAGCAGGGAGACTAGTGTTGATTAACACATCACTGACACCTACGACAAATCATATCATGCAAACACAGATGCTACCAGCTCACGTACATGGCAAGACGGATAAAATCATCAGGAATTACTTCTGGGGTCATGATAAGAACACGAAAAAGATCCACCCAGTTGGATGGGATAAATTGTCACGACCAAAAGAAATGGGAGGGGCATGGATCAGGAAAACTAAACAACACAATCAAGCTCTCCCCCTAAAGAAAGTTTGGAAGGTCCACAAAGATGATAACTCAATTTGCGCATCAATGAGCAGAGAAAAATGCCAACACAATAAAATCCCAAAGCCTGAATCATCAACCAGTCATACGAGGAAATGTTTATCTAATCTAGCTTTTTTCTTGCAGGGACAAGTCTTCACCCAAGTTTGAGATGGAAAAAACACATCCATACTGGATAAGTGGATCCCACACCAACCACCAAACACCATTCATCCACCCACCCCAAATATTCTAGTGGACAACCTGATTGATCCAGTTACTCGTACCTGGAACCATCAACTCATTCACTCACTGTTCAACACAACAACTGCACACCATATCACCAACATCCATCTACCTCGGGATCCAACACCAGATAACATCATTTGGCCTTTGTCAAGAACATGTAATTACACGGATAAGTCAGGATATCAACTCCTCATCACCCAGACAAACCAAATAACCCCAAATAACCAACAACATCACCCACTAAACCAAACCACCAACTCAGGACCAATCACCAATCCTCCACCACCAGGCCACACTCCCACAAAACCACTACAACCACCACATTTCAAGGACATCTGGACCTGGAAATGCCCCAAAAAATCAAGCTTTTCCCGTGAAAAGTCACTCTTGAAGGTTTACCAACCTTTAATACACTAGCAAGAATGCACGTTACACCAACCAACCTATGCCCTACATGCATAACATTCCCAGAAACAACAAACCACTTTTTTTTTTTCTTTGCAATCATGCAAGATCAATATGGCAACTCATCACCAACATGAACATGCCACCCACCACCCCTATACACCAAAGTCAAGTACAAACTCTACAACAACCAACAAATATCCAGGAAGCAATGGACAAACAACGGCCATCCTCAACAAAAGTGTTATTTGGCTTCACAATATGGTACTTATGGCTTGCAAGAAACGGACGGCTATACAAGAAACAAAAATAAACTTTGAATCAAATAACTCAGATTATAAAGGTAACGTTTGAAGAATATACTTGGGTTTGAGAACATCCCTTACCAGTATACCCTAACCTAACCAATCCCACAACACCGACAGACGACAGGTAGGATGGGAACCATCTCCGGAGGATTGGATCAAAATCAACACCGATGGAGCGGCTAAAGGATGCCCAGGACCACCAGCAGCGGGGATTATTTGCAGAGACACCACCGGAAGATTACTATTGGTAATGGAAGCACCACTAGGCGACACCACGACAATTTCAGCAGAAACATAGGGATTACTACTAGCAACAAGAATAGTGGTACAACAACAATGAACCAAGGTTTGGTTTGAAGCGGACTCGAGCTCAGTCATACAACTACAACAACAACGACAACGACAACTACAACTACAACCTTGGTACTTACAAAGCATGCTGGCGGAATCAACGAACTACTACAATAAATCAATAGCACGAAATTAGGATACGCCTACATAGAAGTGAACCAAGCAGCAGACAAGCTGGCCAACCAAGCAGTGAAACACCAACAACAACAACCGACATCGACAATGGTCTGGCAAGACACCTGCCCAACCTTTCTTTTAAGCATTGTAACTGATGACAGAAATGGGGTCACTTTACCCAGAGATGTAACAACAAATTTGATTTAATAAATTGGGGCACCTCTTCAAACAAACAAACAAACAAACAAAAAAAAATTCTCTCCTTTTCATATACTAAATATTACAACAACAAAAAATACTCTTGAGGTACATGTTGGATATCTAATCTGATAGTTTCTGCCATATAATTTGCGTTGATCTCCAGCTCAAATAGATTGAGCACCAAGCTCACAATAATCTGCACCTCTAGCTACACTGCCTGCACCTGCAACTCTAGGACTCCCTCGTGCGCACCATCACAGAATCTGATCTTCATTAGGTGGTTGCCAAGTGCATTCAATGGGAGTCGCACGCCTAACTCTTTTATGCGCCACATTAAAGTAATTTAGTGTTGCTAAGTCCTCAAAATAGTTATGCATGCAGCCCTCTGTACGTTTATAATTTTCGTGGATAATCAAGTGGATTTTAATCTTTAGGACATGAAAACTGACCTTACCATTGTCATGCATAACTGAATTTCTCAACCTCCAAAGTTCAGCTCTAACTGCAAGTTTGGTGTGACCAGCTACAAATTGATCATTCTGCTTTGACCTTTTGTTGCCATATAAAAATCAATCAAACTAAGATTTGGTTTGATACCAAATTTTGCAAAAACCAACTTCCACACTAGCCTAGCCACACTACGAAACCACGTGATCTACCGTTTCCATTTTTTGCTTGCAAAGATAACACCTTGAAGCAATTGGGATGTCTATCTCCTTAAATCTCTCTTTAGTTGGACAACACCTTCTCCACAATTTTTTCCAACTCTGAGCTTCAAGAGTGGGATAAACCACTCCTCCAAATCAATTCATTCCTCAAAAGCTGGAAACTTAGTGCACAAAAGATCTTTCGCGGATCTAACGGAAAATAGACCCTTCTGATCCTTCATCAGAACTTTTGAATCTTCACCTCCAACTGGCCTCGGCAGATCTTGCAAATGCATACCTGCCTTCTCCAGAATTTGTCTAACTGCATCAATAATGAACCACAAACTGTTAACAATAATGAAAGATTATACACAGCGAAATGCTCTAAAAAAATTTTGTGAGAGTGTAATACAAATGAAATGAACATTTATGAAAAAAATAAATTGTAATTCATCTTCATTTGGATGCCACGAAATGAATAATGACAAAGTGTGAAGATAGTGTCAACCAAAGCATGTCAAGGGATCTTACCCCTTCAAATATTTGTGTGAATCAGAATAAACAGTCTTACGAATACACAAAATCTTAACTCACTCCCTCAAAAGAATTTTCAGCTAGTTTTATGACATTTTTGTTTCACCACAGCCACCACCACCACCACCATTACTACCGCTGCTGCTGACGCGTGGTAGTAGCAAGGGTTGTGACACCGACAGAGCAGAGCAGATGTGGCGGCAGCAGCAGCTGTGGTGGTGGCGGCGACGGCAGACACCTAACAAGGGTGTTTTGGGAGGATATTAAGAGACCCGGGTCACTTAAATCATATTCTTGTTTCTGTCATAGCTCTCTGAACATCGATATACCTGAGAAATGCAGAGTAATACGTACACATTAGACTACTTTCAAAAACTAGAAATGGATAAATGTTTATAAAATTATACCTACCTGTAAATTAATAATGACGACATGAATTACTCCATCTTCATGATTTACTTCTTCTGCTTCAGATCTACTTTCTCATGTGCAACTTACATGTAATGAATAGAAGAGAAGAACAAGTAATTGCTACTTATGATTAACAGCAACTTTATGCATAGACATGACAAATTTTCCATATCATGACGTTTTCTTCTTAATCGGCAAACAAATCAATTTTTAAGGGTTATCAAAAGAAACTCTACAATAGAGTGAAACAACAGCTTCTTGGATGGAAATATTCACTCTAGCCAGGAACAACAAGAGAATGATTTCAAAAAAATCGAAAGAATAATTTGCCCCCTCATAGATGCAACCAATTCGTCAAACACGTGGTATCCAACCACGGCTCCTTGCAGAGAATTTCTGAAGTCTGAACACGGTTTGTCATGGTTTCAGGCATGATCTAGTGAATTCTTAATCTATCGCAGAAAACCAATGCCACATCAAGAAAGCACTACGAATAACAACACATTTTGCACCAGAAAATAAAATATATCTGAAGTGCATGAAAAAATTCCAATAACATATATAAGTGAACAAACATGGTTAATGTGTATCACACAATCAAACCTGATAAGAAGGATAAACAAAATCTACACAAATCGTTCTTGAAATCAAGATGTTCAATAATGTGTCTTCCTTTAATAAGATGAACCAAACAGGGATCAACATCTCTGTATGTACTTTAGATGTCACGGCCAATACGAAGTCAGAATCACTCTGGAAAACACAAAAACTTTGGGAAGCAATCTCTGTACTACATGACCGAGATTATCATTTCCTTACCTTATGAACAACTGTGCAGCATAAAGTACGGCAATGCAGATTGATTATGAGAAGGAAATCGCTAAGTTCGAAAATTTCCATAGTTACATTCTCGGGAACGTACAGATAGACGGAGCTTGACAGCAGCTAGGTCTAGAGAGAAGTTGTGAGCATTACGTGCAATAAAATGGGGAGTTTAGAAATACAAACAACATATGTAAGAACAAATTACATTCTCGAGAATGTACAGATGGACATAATAAAATGGGGATTTAGAAACATAAATAGCATATGTATTAGCAAATCCATATCTTGTATGGCCATGCATACTTGCAAGGATCAACAAAATCAAAAAGGCCCTTGACAATCTTCACAAACCAATTCAATTAAAAAAGAATTTTTTTATCTTACATGCTTCATAGATTTTGCAGACTGACAAAATGTAGGTCATGGAAGTCTGAGAATATTGCTTTGTTCATTGAAAGGTAAGAATTGCTAAAGACAAAGTAAACGTATTAAAAGGATTTCATGTCTTTTAGGCGTCACCTTGCTACATCCTTCCTTTCATAAGAGTCATTACTTCCAGTTTAAACATATTTTAGATCATATCAAATATATAATGAACACATAGATGGGCAATCCTTGGCCAAATCCAGCACTCCATTACTCTCATTTCCTTTGATAGGTATGCACAAATAATCACGATACTATTATGGTTGCCTACAATGTTAATAACTGTGGTTGAAATTCATGGTTGAATTACTGGCTAGATCCCAGTAACACTTTCTTAATGGTACAATGAAGAGTGTCCCTACGTGGATTACTTTCCTTCTACAGTAACAACGGTCGCAGTATCAGAGAATATTAACTAGACTTTGTTTGACTAACAGTGATCATGACATGGGCCACCAAGGCAGTACAACACTACTACCAGTGCATAAAATTCGATATGAAATGGTGTCTAGTTGTTGCATCAGCCTACTCAACCGATAACAAAAAGTTTTGATGAGGTTTCCTTCCAATATACATTTTGACTCTCACATAATATTATAATCCATATACAACGACATGTATGAGAAACACGTCATCAGCCGAATACTATTCCAATTAAAAGTTCCAAATGATATATAAAAAGCGACAAAAAAACAGAATAACCTCACAAACTACAAAGTCAAGATATAATCCCGGACACTGGTAAGTAGTATAGGCATAACTACATGGGAAATGATTGTGTAACGGAAAAGGATATGAGTCTGTCTGGCAGCATTTTCCCAATCAGAACTGAATTGCAGTATTATGACACAGTTCCTTACTCCACTATTTAATTTAATCTGGTCTTGAAACAACGGGCTATGTACATAGTCATGCCATTTTCACCTTATCTGATACTTGGATGAACAATATACATGATGAACTTAAAGTGCTGTTGATGACTTGGAAATCAGGATTTGTTCAACAACTTCAAATTTACTTTTGCATCTAAACATTTTCTGGTCAGCATAAAAATTTACTTTATTAAAAGGTACCCAGACTGACACAATTGACTTCGTGAACAGCAGAGAAGCATGAATACATACAAGGGAGACAACTGCAGAGACACAGAAAAGCCTTTACAGCTAACACATACCTATGTCTAGACAAAATGGAATAATTTACCTAGGAGATTTAGCAGAAAGACATCTACCGCAGGGGACGAGCTTCAATAGCGAGCGCGGTCTCCGTGTCCTGATTCGGAAACGTGATAGCTGCAGATAAATGATTTCATGAAATTCAGAATAACGTTGTATGAGTTTGCAAGTTAAGTTGGGATCCCGTCAAGCAAGGTAACAATCACTTGTGAGCAAATGAAAATCGTTATACTAAGTAGTAACACCATATAGCCCTGTAGTTACCTTTCTTCGAGTTAATCTTGATGCTTTCCAGCAAAGTAAGCTTCTTGATTTGGGTTCCAATCTCCTGAAAATTTTGAAATAAGAAACAACTGAATTCAAGAACTGAGAGGATGTATTTAAAGGAACATCACACTGGTCAAGAGTAACATCACAATTACATAAACAGAAAGTAAATTAACGCACGTAAATCAGGTTATAGACTCTCAGTGAAAATTCGATAATAAAAAACTCTTAGTGAAAATAGGACAAATGCCAAACGTTTCTTGCATAACATGAACCAACTTCATGGATTATAAGTTCTTGGAGTATTGGCACATGCTCATAATGGCAATACTGTGTAAAAAGCAAAATACTACATCAACTCAAGATAAAGAATATGACCCTAGATTTACTTTGAACAGTACTCAAAAATAAGGAAATAAACAATAGCATTGCGTTACTTACAAGTTCTCTTGTTCCAGCTTCTCAGCAATTGAAATAGCTTTACGCCTTGTCCACCCATTTCGTTGTGATCCATCTGCTTGAATTACATGCGCCAAGGATACCTTGCTTTTTACAATACTCTGGCTTTGAGGATGCTCTCTAATTTTTCTCCCTTCTGGGACCGAACACAAGGTAGATTTCTGATTAGCTGGTGGTGTGTCTCCACTCGACCCACTTTTCAAGCCTTTTCCTTTAATCTCTTCGGTGTTTCCTGAACGTTCAGTTCCCTCAGGCCCCCTCGATGAACCTTCTATTTCAACAATTTCGCTCTTTGATATCTCAACGGGATTCAAGGAAGACAAATGGACATGCCTAGACCCACTTCCTTTAAGAGCTTTATCTCTTCCATACCCTGCTTTTGAGATGCTAATCATACTATCATTTGGAAGGGACTCTTGGCGCGTGACCGTTCGAGAAGAGCCATCCTCAAAAGCTGGTAATTTCCCTCTGACATCTTTCCTTTGTTCACATCTCATCTTCAGTGTGATAGGAGACTGAAGAACAGATTCAAACGCCTGTAAGATGCTCCCACTGAACCTCTCTGCCTTGGATTTGTTCAGATGAGAGCTGAACATCAACTGCGCGGTTGGAGCTGCGAGAAAAATAAATAGGTGAGCAAACTAAAAAAGCAGAACAGGAATATTGTGCCATCTTTCAGGAAGTAGGATCTCTTGTAAAGGGAAATGCCAGGAATTCAATCTTTGACTGTACTCCTGTTTACCCAGAACTAGTTTTCTTTTCCACGAGAATAATCCAATAAACCGAAGCTCTAAAGTTTCAGGTCTACCCTATTAAAGAAAGTATTTTTCCTAGACAAAATGAAATAGATACTACAAAGTAGAATGTTAAGAATATCCCGCTATAAGTAGCATCTATAACAGTTGGAACAAAAGTGCTCCATATCATCGGTATATTTAACCATAATGTTTAATTGTTAAAAAGACGAAATAAACAAAAAGAAAACCATAACAAATTTCAGAATCTGATCAGCCAGCTCTTAATATATCGATAGAATATAGAACTATTCAACAAAGCCTAAGTATAGGTGAAATAGAAAGTCCATAGAAACATGTAACATATATTGATAGATCAAATTTCTCAATGAGTCAATTTAGTTCTCGACCATTCCACATGCTTAAAAATGATAATCAATTGCAACAAATGTCATCATCATTAGAGTCCAATCCATGAAAGGGGGTTCCTAAACAATCGATCATGACATTATTTTATTGCTTAGGGTAACTCCAAACAGCATCGGGTTATAGGGTTAGCCTGTGCCACGCTGCATGATTAGCTATCAGTCAATTATAACATATGAAACCATGGGAGACATTCAAAATATTACCTGCACCGTAGCTCACAGAGACCAGCCTTCCTTCTTGGTGCATGAACTGTCTTAGGGCATCGATATCAATCTTCTGAAGCACAGTCAACCAAATTTCTTCTATTTCTTTGCGGTCTTTACCAGAAGTATACCCAGCACTTCCCCTACTTGCGTCGGATTTCCTGTGAGGAGTCATCCCAGCATGTTTCTTTCCTTCTGTAACACTTTCATTTACCTTAGCAGTGTCATGATTAAAATCAGACCCACTTCCAGCATGGAAATCTCGCAACCTAGTACTGGTAGACAAGCCCAGACCACTGTTAGATGTCTGAGCCCCGGTCATATCCCTCCCATTAAGGTTATTTCGGCTCAAAGGACTGTGAGTAAAACTTGTATCAGCAGAAGAACCAGGTAATATATACAACTTATCGGGAGCAAGTTGAAGCAAAGCAGCTGTTAGCCATGTTAATTTGTCATTTGACATTCTGAGTTGTTTTTCAGCTTCAGACAATGTTTTTAGAGCTTGGCGCAATTTCTCCATATCTTCCTTGGACACTGAATTGAAAATAAAATTATATATCAGCAGCTGTAACGAAGTTCATATGCTAATTTCAACACAAACAGATATAAATGGCGAGAAACCTATCCAAACAAACTACATTCTTCAACTCCTAACAGAAGATAAGTAATGAAAGAGCTTGGTCCAAGGGCATCAATTATTTGATCTCTTACGATGAAAAAGACAACCGCATAAAGGCATCAAATCGATATGCACACCAAAGTGGGGACATTGTCTTCTCATGTCCCATAAAAGGTTCGTAGCATTTGAACTTCTTGTCCCTCGGGCATTAGAACTTCACTATTAAGATATGGTTTGGGCCAGTTTGGTAACCTTTGAATTTAATTAACTGCTGGAACTATTTTGTGCTAAAAAGGTCTCCAGACAGATGGAGGTTCAGTGTATGGTACAGATTCTACAGAGCATGCATATCTATGTTAACTGGCAATACTTCCGCACATGCCTATCAACCAAACAAGGCAAAGTATTTCCATATCTTCACTGTTTCCCTAATTTTCAATGCTATTAGACCCAGAAGCATGAAGTTATGCATTAAGTAGTTTAAGTCCAGAATGATAAGTGTCAGTATGGCCTTGTGTAAAAAGCTTTTTCAGAATTGGAAGGCTAAAAAAGTCTGCAGCAATTAGATTATGGAAACCCAACAAGACCTGAGAAATAATACACTTTGATTGGGAGAAACAGAAGAAAGACAATATTGCAGTCTCACAATAGAGAATCAGCAGTACAACAAAATAAGTGTACCTCTAGTCGCATATTAAAGCTGAAGAAGAACAATAACTCTTGGCTGCATTTAAATCTTAGAAAAGAGATATTGCCAAGTAGTTGGATAGCTGAGGACAAAAATGAGCTCGGAAAGAAAATAATCGGCACTTTGTAAGAAGATATCCATTATCTTATGGAACAAAATTGATTCCACAATCATGAAAGCTTGACAGCAAAACAGATATGGTAACGATGGGAGACCTATTCTGATAGTAAATATATAGATACATATGTGCTATATGTACAGTTGCACGCAAAAGTTGTTTGATACGCAAGATATCATAGAATTTGATTTCCCTATTCAATAGAAGATCAATGATCTCAGGCCAAACGATTGTTACTTGAATGGGCAAATTCAATCAATTTAAGAGACACAAGGGAACAAAAGATATGTACTGACATGTTAGTCTGCGAAAGAACTTCCGCCTTAGCCTTTCCTTGGTGAATATGTAACTTCCAGCTAGAATATCAGTTATTACTGTAGCAAGCTGTGACATCAATGCCAATGGGTCTACCCCGGCTTCCATAATCTCTCTTAAATTTTTGACAGTGTTCACAGTGTCTGCTGACAATGCCAAATCAAGTAGATCTACCAATTTCTCGTCAGAGATCAAACCAACCTGGAAAAAAAATGGAACAGAAGTATAAGAAGGGGTATATGAGTTCGAATGACAAACAATATTAGATAATATCAGCATACATACTATATATTATATAATTCGGGTTTTTACACAGAGATGGTGCTAAAGCAAAGCTACTCATCAACTTAATGTATATAACTGAACTACATTAACTTTGCCAGTCAGTTCAGTCCGTGGAATTCAGTTCGAGTTGTTTTTTCTTCCTTCGTTCACAACAAATATACAAGTACATGAGGAGCAAGAGTTAGCAGTGACAGAATTCTGCGTAGCCAAGCAGCCAGTAGAAACCAATATCACTACCAACACCCGCTCGCGGATCCCATCTCTAAACTCCTGATCCGTGCATACCATAACTGAATGTAAAGTTTGTGATATCTACACTCTATTACTAAACCACTCATTATGTTTATTATGTTGACCACGCTTTTGAAGATCCTTTGGCAAAACATTAAAGCATTTGAAGAGCACTAAGGACTGAGATGTTTCATCTTTCTCGAGGAAGTAACTTCCAAATGGGTGTATACAAGAGAAGAAGTTCATGAAGAAGTGCAGTGCAAGTGGAGCATGAATCGCATGGTATGCCAAACTCAACAGTCTTACAATTGCAGGACTTAATATGAAAGATCAAGTTCAGTGTTCATTACGAACTAATATAATGTATGATGATAAATATAAATAGACATGGTAGATCATGGTAGACTCGGCATTGATTAATCAAGTATTTTGAAGAGAAAGAAGGGGCACTTCATCATTAATAATAGGTATTTATACTAAGGATGCTTTGGGATTCAGTCAACATTACTAGCGTCTAGAACATATAACTTATCCGTATAACATGAACATGTGCAGTACAATATTCAACTCACAGTGAAAGCGGATTCCTACTAAGCAGAAAAACCAAGGGATTTTAGCCGGTCCAAAGTTTACGAGAACTTGCTATTTTGTTCTTTAGTTACAAAATATGAAAAAATCACTGTCATTCAAAAATTTAGACTATAGGCTATGAAATAACAACCTTCAAAATCAATGTATCACAACGTATACCTAATTTCGACGATAAGAGGCTATTATAGTATTGTTTGGTATAACGAAGGATTCTAAGCATATGTACGATGATATAAAAGTATAACCTCAGCTTGTAAAAACATAACATAGTGCAGTGCTAAAGTAGGATAAAACAAACTTACAAGCTCCTGGACTAGGGGAACAGAGATCCTCTGACCAAGTAAACTCAGCTGCTCAAGAGTCATCTCAGCATCCCTTAAAGATCCATCTGACCTTGATGCAATGAGTTTTAGCGCGTCCTTGTCGATTTCTAAGCCTTCTTTTGATGCAATCCACTGCAATGTATAGATGATATCTGCATCCTTCAATTTTGGAAAAAAGAATTTCTGGCACCTGGATATGATTATGTGGGGCAAATGATCAAGATTTGCACTGATAAGGATAAAAACGACACGTCCAGGTGCTCTATCAATGACCTTCGAGATAGCATTCCAAGAATCAGGAGGCAAAGTATCGCAATCATCGAAAATGAACACTCGATACTGGGATTGCAGTTGGGACATATTCATACTATCAAGAAGATCCATAATACTCTCAAAGTCGAAGTTACCAACTGGGCCAACCTCTCTCACATTTCTACTCTTACCCAGATCATGTGCAATGCACGAATTGCAGACACCGCAAGGTTTTGGATGCTCTGAAGCTTGGCAAATCAAAGCCCTGGCAAATATTCGAGCACAAGAAGTTTTACCAGTGCCATGAGGACCATAAAACACATATAGAAAACCAATTTTTCTCTTCAAAACTGCGTTTGAAAGAGCTTGTGCTACCAAGTTCTGCCCCACTAGATCCCTGAAGGTCCTAGGCATGAATTTTTGCGTTAGACTTTGATGTCTACCATGGGATCCTCTCAAGGTCTTGTGACCAGATCTAGCTTCAGAAACAAAGTCAGAGTCAGCGTCACGCTTTAAACCATGATCAGCAAATATTCCTAGCTCGCCAGAGTAATCATGTACCCAAGCAGGATTATCACTGCTACCCTGGGATCCGGATCTTTCTACTAGCAACGGTGCTGCTTCAGCATGAAAATTAGCAGACGGACTTGAGGATTCAGATCCCACAGCCATATCTAAATCATCCCTACCTTCAGGAAGGGAGCCTTCTCTTCTTAACCTGGATTCAGACAGCCCACATGATAAACTCCTACCTGCCAAGTCTAGAAATGTTTTACCTCTATGATGAATTCTAGACCAATTCCAGGGAATCCCACAACCATTTCTAGGACCTCCCGAAACGTCCATGCTCGTCTGTCTTCTCTCTTCCTCTCCGTCATCCACATAATGCCTCCGATGGTTCGAGCCCTGTGCTAATGAATTAGAAGCGACTGACAATTCATTGTGACGTCCAAAATCTCTCGATCCTGCAGAAGTCCTAGGTCTTCTCACACCATGAAACCTACGCTTTTTCACCCTGCTTAACTCATTGCGATAACTACGATTGCTTGCTTCTGGTTCCTCACTGATTTTCTCATGCCGTCTGCATCTTCCATCTTGGCGAACGTGAGAAGTTTGTCCAACATCACTATCCACAGACATTTCGTTCAGCTGTTCAGAAAGAGTTTTCAGATAGACATTTTGATTTTGCTTCCCTCTTCTAACCATCCTCTTCTCTTTTCCATCTACTTTACCTGTAACCAGAAGAGAATTCTGACCATCTACCGGAGGCTCCTCTATACCAGCAGATTGTTCGCTTTTGCGTCTCCTATGACTGGACCCTTCTCCTTTAGTTTCTCCTCCCCCGTCTTGAACTCCATTCAGACTACCACTAAAACTAAACCTACCATCGCTGACACTGCCCTTGATTACATATTCGGCAGCAACTTTTGATGTCCCTATAGTTGGTGAATTCCCAGACAATCTTCTAGCTTCCTCCTTTCGCCGTTCATGACCAACAGACCTTCTCCTACCATCTGCTGATTCCTTTTCAAGTTTCCTAGACATAGATTCAACAATGGAAGGAGAATGCCATGAAGGAGGACTAGTAGAAGGATCTCTAAGCGACCTTGATCTTTGAAGAACAATCAAATCCCTCATAAGCGACCTTTCGGCCAAGATAGGGCTTTGTCTATGCATATGGTTCTTCAAGTGAATACAATTTGTCAAATGTACGTGATTGCGAAGATGATCACCGATACCCTCATTTTCATCTTTGACAAATCTACCATGTATAATAGCTCTAGTCATGATCAGAATATAAACACATTCCCCGGCATCATTTTACACTGTCTCGGAGAAAAATTAGAAATCTCATCATACTAACTACTCATATATCACCAATTATCAAGAATCTCATGTTCTTCAGAGATTACCAAACAAACATGCATCCTTTTGAAAACCAAAAAATCTTAATCGATTGATCCGAAAACCAGCAACCAATAATTACAATTCTCACAAACTATAACAAACAAAGGACTAATGATAGTTGATAGAATTGAAAACATGCACAATGCAGCTGAAAAATCTAGAAATGTTGAAAATGAAGAAACCTTGAAGCTTCTTACTCTGCAAAAACCCTAGAATTTCACCGTAGAAGATAAATATGAAGTTAGAAGAAGAGTAATGGAAGTCACCTGAGCTGAAAAACAAAGCATGGGATCCGTTTAAATCAAATCTTGTTGTGGGTATTATGAAAGAGAGATCTATCTGCATACACTCACATGATTCTCTTTCGCGATAACGACAGTGTTTTTAGAGAGAGAGAGAAAGATGCGGAGATCTGTCGAGAAACAGACACACCCCATACACGCAACGGTGGTTTTGTCCGTTTTTCTTTCTTCTTAACATTAACACCCCCCTCTCTTGTTTTCGAAATTAAATTAAGTAATAATTTGCTGAATCATCATTAGATATTACATCCTTAAATTGGAATTCAAGAAAATTTAAGGATATTGGAAATTATTGATATTTGGGTAGGAAAGATATTTAAGAATCCGGAACTATAGTAAAGAGGAATCAAGATTTAAAGAGTGTACAGTATGGTACAGTCAGTGTGGTGGGGGTGGTCCATAAAATTTGGGTAGTAGCATATTAATAGACTGCCACTGCCAGTGTAAAAATGTAAATGACATTGATGTCATATGTCCCAGAAAGAACGGTGTCTATTCAACAGGGCTTTTTTTATAAACAAATAAAAGAATTATAACAAGATCTGTTCTGTCACACTCATGTTCACCGTTATTCATACACCCATGGATCTTGTCTTTGACGGCTTTGGTCTTAACGTGACAATTTTCTTTTTCCTTTTTTTTTCCAACTTTTAACAATTAATGGCTCCATTTAATTGAGACCAGTCTAAATGAAATACAAGAGTGAGTAATTACGGGTTAATGTTTTTCATGGCCTGGATTGAACTATTAAATTGGAGGTCATTGAGTTTTTTTCAACGATTAATAGCGATATTTTCCAGTAGGTGGTTGAGGTGGTCTTGGTCCCTTGTTTGATTTCTTGTGATCACCTATCATTTTCCGAAAACTAAATCCTTGGCTGAACTTATTGCAAAGGATGTTATTTATGGATTTCGTGATTATGCCATGAAAGTAAACAATTTCTTGCGCCTCTGAGGATCATGTGCAGAAAATAAAGATGCAGCTGAACAACTTTGGATGAACTTTCCAGTATTTTTAGACCATTTTTAACGATTAAATTGAGCCTACTTAACAAAGCATCCTACTAGCAAAAGCATGCTTATGAATATTGAATTCTTAATCGGGGCTTAGCCTCTTTTTAGAGTTAGACACGTGCGCCTCGTAATGATTACATTTTAATTGAATACTAAAAGTCGTGTCAATGATGCGTAATCATGAAATGAAGCGACTTAAGAGTTAAGAGCATCGTAATCTGTTCACTCTCACATTGCCCCAGACGTAATTGTGATGATCTCACATGACCTCTTCTAAGTTCTTACCGAGTTTCTCAAGTCTAAACATAGACTACCCAATAAAAGTTCCCATCTCATGACCCCTAAACATTACCTCTACTAAAACTAGAGTACCGTAGCCAACCAAGTACTGATGTTCGCACAGGAATCTAGGCCGCTGCCATTGTTGACCTG
The DNA here is from genome assembly GCA_023531105.1 of Papaver atlanticum. Taxonomy (NCBI): domain Eukaryota; kingdom Viridiplantae; phylum Streptophyta; class Magnoliopsida; order Ranunculales; family Papaveraceae; genus Papaver; species Papaver atlanticum. The sequence continues at coordinate 1,203,092 of JAJJMB010017645.1, forward strand.
TTCAGTCCTACAGTGATATTCGCTTGGTACTTAAATGCCAACCGTCTATAATTCCATTGACCGTTCTACATTTTCGATAGGTGTGATGATTAGCTATTAAGTATTCCTGTAGACATCGCCACAGCGAATCCCCGAACTAGAGATACTGTGAAAGCCTACATAGTAGTAAGAGTATATTTGTGGTGCCTTCTATTCTGTTATGTGTGCCTTTATCCTAAGTCCTGTAACTGTCTTGCCAGCCTGGCTTGACAGACTATCCATCCTTTATCTAGTCTGTAAGATTTTATCATCTCATTGAATATCATTTCTTTATGGTATCAGAGCCATCTCGTGATCACCTTTTTCAATTCTCTTTGCTTCCGCCATTAAAACACTGCACTTTTTCTTTAATTTCTTGAATTTCCTCTAAGTTGTTATCATGGAATCTTCAATTACCAAAGTTCCTTTACACACAATTTCTAGTCTTGTTACTGCTAAACTTCATGATCACAACTACATTACATGGAAAGCTTTACTTCTACCCCTGTTCAAAAGATATAATTCCCTTTAGGTTACATTGATGGTACTAAACAGTGTCCTCTCAAATATGTTTATGCTATACGAGGATCTGATGAAGAAGCAATGATTAATCCTGCCTACACTCGCTGGTATGAGGAAGATCAAACCCTCATTCTCTGGATTCAATCAACAATCTCTGAAGGTGTCATATCTTATGTTGTTGGTCCATCTACATCCTATGAACTGTGGAAAACAATTGAAGAAAGATTTGCAGCGACATCATCCACTCATGTCATTCAATTATGCACAAAAGGTAACTCATCTGTAACTGCTTATCTCAATGAGATCAAGAAGATCTCCAATCTTCTTTCTGCTGCTGGATCTCCTATAAACAACAGTGAAATGGTGGTTAGTGTGTTGAATGGTTTAAATTCTTCTTTTGATTCTTTTTCTACCTGTATTAGAATTAGAAATCCTCCAGTTACTTTAGGAGAACTTCACAATTTGCTGATCAGTGAAGAGATTATACTATCTGAGAAATCTAAACATATCTTTCAATCTGAAGAAGCCAAGGCTTTTGCTGCTTTTAGATCTAATTTCAGACCACATAACTTTCCATCATCTTCTAGTAGATCTAATTTTCCTTCAAGAAACACCTATCCTTTTAGGCTTTCTTATCAGCATAATCCTTTTGTCTCCCCTGCATCTCAATTTCCTATGAGACCACCATCAAATCCATTTTCACCTGGTGCAAGTTCTAGTACTTCTACTAATAGTTTAAGACCACCAGAATTTTATGTCAAATTTGTTCAAAAGGAGGTCATACTGCACTAGAATGTACTCACATGATGAATTTTTCTTATCAAGGAAGACAAGTACCTTCTAATATTCATGCTATGATGGTTACTGCCAATCTCAATGGAGAGAATCCTTGGTGTTAGAGCATAGCTCGGTTGAACCCACCAAGCGTTGGTATGTCAAATTTTAGTGAATCAAAACTCAATTTAAGAGTCGCTTGATTATGTACTAGAGACAACTTCGTATAGGTAAGGCTAGAAAGATTAGGATAATGAGACATACAAGTATTACTCGAAGACTTGAAGAATGTGAAGAA
>JAJJMB010017645.1:1204713-1245618 GCA_023531105.1 Papaver atlanticum
TATACTCTAGTAGACATAGTGTTAAGGAATTAAAATACGAAGTATAACGCTTATCTTTTGAACTTCGTATATAAGACATCGACATAATCGTATGAATGTTATTGTGATAATGTGTATGGGTATGGGTGAAGATTTCGTCCTAGGAAACAACGTTTACATTCTTTTAAAGGAAGTACATTCATGAACTTGTTTTGTGAATCGAAAGGGAAATCGCTAGGCTTATTGGTATTGTTATTCATTGCATATCTTTGGATTACCAATATGTGTGAGTTAGTAGAACCGATCATAACTTGTTATGTATCTTGGTAAAACTAGTCACAATGCCTGACTTATGTATTGGTATGACTTTTATTAGTGTAACCGATCCTAAGTAATCACCTAAGATGGTGTGATCGATATTTGTAATTGGTGTAACCGATCCTAGTAATTGGTGTGACCGATCACAAAAGAGTGTGTAATCGATCCTTGTAATTGGTGTAACCTATCCTGGTAATTGGTGTAACCGATCCTGGTAACTGGTGTAACCGATCATAAGTAATACCATGACAATATGGTAACTGGTCCTGGTAATTGATGTAACCGATCCTGGTAACTGATGTAACCGGTCCAGTAACCATATTAAGGTAAAACCGATCCTTGTGTTTGGTAGAACCGTAAACCCATGATTAGTGTATTGATATTTGATCAATCACATAGTTCTTGGAAATCAGATGAACCAGTTCTAAACTTGTTTGGAAGTGTGGTATAATCGGTTCCAAGATTGTAAATATGAAAAAGGATTTACAAAGAAGTAAGATGTCGATATACTTTGAACATGTTAAGTAACTCTTATCTTTTATTGTCAAAGATATTCCTTAATAACTACTGGAGATCCCGGACCGAAATAAGTTGAGAATCTTTTAATTAAGGTTGTTAATTTTATGTGCTTTTAATTACCAGCAATTAAAATGCATATCTCTGGAAAATAAAAATTGGTAATGTGTATTTACTAATTGGAGATTTTCTAGTAGGATTTCGGTTATTTTTGGACAGAGCATTTCTAGGAATTATGAAAACCGATTTGGGAATATATTGCATATCTTAAGAATATTTTGGTTTTGGAAATTCCTTGGTGTCCAAACTTCCTTGGTCTATATATACCCAAGTTTGCATTTCGAGCAAACTATCCTAAGAGCCAACAAAACTACCTTGTTGTGTTGTTACAGGTGGAGCCGTCTATTCGGAGAGGAAAGTACCCTAATTATGTGAAATCTCTTACGACCGCTCGTTTAAAGACTTCTGTGGGATCAAGAAGCTCTACAAGTACCGTTGGTGGGAAACTAGATTATTGTAGTATTATTAGTTTTCGATTTGATTTGATTGACTAACGGTTGTTGAACTTTGATTGCACCTAGTTTTTTTATTCTTGAGAATCTTCTCTTCTGATATAAGATTCACTCAAACTAGATCGAAGTGTCGACGGGATCTTTAGAACTGTTTGTAGATCTAAAGACATCTTATGATAATCCATTGTTAACAGACTCCGTTATGTGCGTGATTGATCACAAGAGATTCAAGTTGTTGTGTGCAAGTGTTTATTGAAGAATTAAGAAGATTTGAAGACGAAAAAGATTTCTTATTGGGTTTCATAATCTTTGGTGTGCACAAAACTTGATCGTCTGGGATCCAACTATATTTGGTTTATCTTTGATAGATTTGATTGATTAGTTGCGTAGATCGGCATCGGTATTTAGTATCTTGGTAGATCCTATTATTGATTGCAAAATCTAATCTCTACTACTTTGGTAGTTGTTATTAGATTGATCTAAACCCGACAAAGGATTTTATTGGATTAAACAGAAGAGCCTTTGTCTAACTCATATCACTGAGACTTAATAGAGTTGTTAACGAACAGATTTGTTATTCCTTTACTATTTGGAATACGAACCAAATGAATTGTTCTAGTGCGTGCACTTATTGAATGTCGGAAGCGCAAGGATACTGAAGAAACTGGGTGAACTATAGGTTTAGTTGCTTGGTCTCAACTATATGAAGTTGGTGTGATTTTGTATAACGGCTTAATTCTGAGAGTATTCAATTCTGGACTAGGTCCCGGGTTTTTCTGCATTTGCGGTTTCCTCGTTAACAAAATCTTGTTGTGTCATTTACTTTTGTTTTCCGCAATTATAATTGTTGTTATTATAATTTAAAGTAAATTACACAAACGTTAACTCCGTATTACTTGATAGTGATCCTATAGAGTTTGGTTAAGTCTGAACCTATTATCAAGTAATCACACTTTAATTGTTGTATTGTCTCGATCTCGTATCTATAGAAGATCACACAAAGTGTGAATACCGATTCGTTGTATTGTCTCGACTCAGTCCATAGACAATCACTTTCGGTAAGAGGACTTATAGGTGGAAAAGTTTAAGATTGTGGTTGTTGATGGTGGATTTTCGACAAAGGTCAAAATCGTAAAATCATGATACTGCTTGTTTCTGACCGGGCTTCAGGAATGCATGTGACGATTCATATTTTACGATTCGTGAAACGTTTCACGATTTCTGACTGAGTGAACATTCCTCTCAGAGCCACGATGAATATGTTTCTCGAAAGGCCTCCCCGGCTGAGCGTTCGATGCTGTGCATTTCATCGTGCCCTCTAGGTAGAATAATAGAATTGGGCGGTCCTCGGGACATAATTGTTTGTCATAGGGCTTAACGCCTTCAGGACTTCGGCGATACTCGCAGTTCCCTGACTACATAGAGAGACCCCCTCTACATAGAAGAACGATTGGGCAGTTCTATGGACATAATTGTTTGTCGGGGGGCTTAACGCCTTCAGGACGTCGGTGATACTCGTTGTTCCCTGACTATGTAGAGAGACCGTGTATAGATTCAGGCGTCTCTCTAGACATAATTGTTTGTTAGAGGGCTAAACGCCTTTAGGACGTCGACGCTGCACATTGTTCACTGACTATGCACCTTTCAGAACGAGTATGATGCTTCAACTATCTCATATCTTGATTCTACAATAGATTAATTCTACCATGACATTCACCAACTGAATTCCTAGAAAATAATCTAATTTTATCTCATTACTCCGTTCCATGGCTATCCCCGGCTTATTCCATGGATTAGTAATAAATAACCATTTTATCTCATTACTCCGTTCCTTGGATCCCCGGCTGGATTCATGGATTAGTAATAAATACTTAATTCGTTTTTATTACTCCGTTTCATGAATCATTCACCGCCGAATTTCATGAATTAGTAATAATTACTCAACAATCGGGCATCTGGACTATCACTGAGTAAGCCCCAAGAAAATGGTGCAAGTGTACTCAACGACGATGCACGAACGAGCATTCGAAAGTATGGACAAACGAGGAATCTTACACAAAATAGGAGAGAGAAAAAAAAAAAGAGGCGCCTAGGGACCGGGCCCACCGGCCGGCCGGTCACGCCGCCATGGCCGGTCCCCCACGCCTCCTCCTTTATTTTTTTTTATTTTTTTTTCATGAACTCATGAAGACTCCTTCATTCGAGCAACTTTCCTTGTTTGAGCAAAACTCACAGTTTCTCCATATTTTCACGGTTTCATGAAAAATAATAAAAATAGGAAAGGTGTCTTAGGACCGGGCTACCTAGCCGGCCGGCCATGCCCTAGCTGTGGCCGGTCCCACACCTTGCAATCCCTTATTTTCATAATTACTATTTCCCCCATCTCCTGAAACTCCTCCGTTTGAGCAAAAATCATGGTTTCTTCATATTTTCTCAAATATTGCTCAAACCATGAAAAAGCCAAAAAGTCAAACGATCAACCGACTAGGCTACTCACGAAAAATATTAAAATATTATTATTTTAATATTCTCAAAATTTTGATCAAACGAGCAAAGTTCTACTTGCTCATTCGAGAAAAAATCAAGAATTTCAGTCAAGATCAAACTCTTCTGAAAATCCAAAATATTGCTCAAACGCACATCAGAAAATACCAAAACTCTCAGGATTGAGATACGGACATTATGGTGACATGGGCATGCTTCCTTGACCGACCAAGGCCATCCCTAAGGCTCGCAAGGATCCGGTCCCACACATCTTCATGATTTTGACCTAATTTGCTTTATTGCTTATATTGGGTCCAAACTCTTTTCAACCAACTTGGAATTTGCTCAAATGACCAACAGCTGGTCCCACGACTACCAATGGCCGGTCTCATTCCCTCTTGGTCGGTTCCCCACTTCTCCATAATTAGGTTTTATCACCTAACGCTCGCACGAGCATTATTCTAATAAATGATTAACACCAGCGTTTGATCATTCTTTCACCAGCCGGTCAACTGAAGACCCTGGTGCACACTCACTCGAGCACTTGGGCACCACATGGTCGTCCATCATCCCATGTGGTCGGTCTCTCCTTCACTCAGTGACCTATTTTCAGCGATTTATCAATTGACGAACAATTGATCAAAATTAGGGTTTCGAACAAACGCTCCACAAATCATCATTCTGATTAAGTTCAAACACTAATAATTTTATGTTGATCTAGTAATCGATATCCAGAATAATTATATAATATTTGGTAGACTACCAATATTTTAATTAATATTTTATTGGATCACGTTACCAATAATTCATCGAATTGAGCAGTACTTGCTCAGTTGCTCGAATATTGATCAATTTATCAATATTCAGTAATTTGTCGAATCGAGCAATACTTGCTCAGTTGCTCGAATATTGATCCAACTATCAATATTCAGTAATTCGTCGAATTGTGCAATGCTTGCTCAGTTGCTCGAATATTGATCAAACTATCAATATTCAGTTTTTCGTCGAATCGAGCAATACTTGCTCAGTTGCTCGAATTTACAATATTTTCTCAGACGAGCAATATCAACATAAGAACTGTACGTCTCAATCCATGAATCACTGAGCATTCGTCACTCATGCTCAATTCAACGAAACTTAGACTCATTGTCTGATAAGTCAACGACTGATTAATCAAATACACGTATGCTTTGCAGACTCCACGTTCGTGAGACATCAATCACGTCACATGGGGGATATCAGTTAGGGTTTTGGTCTGGCGGCCTACAGCACGTGTGTTCATCCACGATGAGAAACATGAGTAAGTCGTGCAAGCGGTTGAAGGAGTTAGCAAAGTAGTGGATGGACGATCAACCAAGTCTCCGCACGACATGGAACTAATTTTACCACGATATCCCACTTTCCCACTTTTTCACTCAAGAAATCGTCACACTTACTAGGATCAAGGTGTTTGTTATTCTGACAATATAAATAAGTTCTGAATCGATGACTAAAGACAACATTCATCTACACAACAATTCTCTCGATCGAAACTTATTTACACATACTTGCAGAAACCTTCAACACATCCACAATCCTTGATCATCATTGATCCCACAATTCTCAGCTTCCCTCCTACAGATCAACCCATCTCCCTCTTTTTGACCGAATTGACTCTGGAACGGCCATTGACTTGGTTTAGGCCGGAGTCCTACATATTGATCTCTAGAACTCAAAGCACTCCCGTGCAGTGCATCTGTGTGAGGTTAAGCAGTTTGCTCGGTTGAGGAGTCTCGTCCGAACCGTCGTCTCTCCACTTCCTTAAAAAACCATTGAATCATTTTTCCCCATCTACAGATTGGCGACCACAGTGGGAGATTAATCTCTCGGTTGCAATCTCAAACTTTCAAAAAATGGTTGATCTTAGGTCAGGTTCAGTTACAAATCCTAGTACAAACAACGCTAGCACTAGCAACAATGGTGGTACTCTAGAAACCATTCTCGCTTCCAACACCGGTGTTGTTAATACCACTCCTCCTCAAACAACATTGGAGACCATCCCCTGTTTGGCCGCTCTCCTGAGGAAATTAGAATAAATCCGCCAACCGTAGCTGATCTCATGAAGGTACAAGAGACTCTCGCCAAAAATCAGATTGACATGGCTGCAACACAGAAAGAGTTGTGCAATTATCTCAAAACTCTCACCGACAAGATGTCATAGAAAACTCAAGAGAAAGGAAAAGCCAAAGAAACATCTTTGGCTGACCGTAAAATCACTCTAATCCATGTAGTAGACGATGATGAAGTCCACAAGGCTGCAGATAACCCACCAACGAAGGAACCTGCAGGCTTCATCACTCGTGAAGACCTGGAATGCTTCATGGAGGACCGAGGAAAAGACAAAACACCATCTTTTCACCGTCATCAACCTCCATATCCTGCTGCTATACAAAGAATTCCTCTCCTGAAGGGCTACACCTCTCCAACGTTCACACTGTACAACGGAACGGGGAATGCTCGAGAACATGTCTCTTGATTCCTGGAGGCACTAGGTGAACATGAACACAATCATGTCATCCGTTTGAAAGAATTCTCAAAGTCTCTGACAGGCCGAGCATATACTTGGTACAACAAAATCGCACCAGGGAGTATCACTACCTGGGGAGAAATGGTTAATGCTTTCTACCGAAAATATTTCTTCGTCTCGAACCAGATTACTCTATCTGATTTAGGAAGAATGTCTTAGAAGAATACTGAACATTCGAACGACTATGTGAAGAAGTTCAGACTCCATGCTTTGGATTGTCATGACCCAAATGTCACTGAGCAGCAACTGGTGGACTTGTGCATCAATGGAATGATCCCGATCTACAAAGCCTTGCTGGAAAATCTCCGGTTCCATACTTTCTCAGAACTCCATGAAGCGGGCAAGCGATCAGCAACTACTGCTCCAGCCTTACTGGAAAGAACAAAAACCGTCAAAACTGAGGAGCCGCGAGACACTCGAAGCAGCACCAGGCGCCTAGTCAATAAACAGTACAATGTTCAACCTTCCATAAATGTTGCTGAAGGAAGCAAAAGAAAAGCTGAGGCGCAACAACATAAGAATGTTCCTCCAGCGTCCCACCCTACAAAAGCATCAAGGAAGGACAACCAAGCTAGAAATGCACAAGCACCTACTCAGCGTCAGCAAAATGACCAGGAAGTACCAGATTTTCCTTTCCCTATTGAAGAGGTGATCGAGTTACTAGAAGTCTGGATCCAAGATGGTACGATCAATTTACCTCCCGTCAGGAAAGAGCCGACAGACGAGGAAGTGGAGAATCCGCGCTACTGCCGCTTTCATAGGTATGTTAGTCATCCGACCAGTGATTGCAGAACCCTGAAACGCATATTCAAGGAAAAAGCCGATTCAGGAGAACTGGGGACTGAAGGAGTACACAAGAATCCTCTCCCAATCAAAACCTTTACGCTCTTTGAACAACCAGTCAAAGAAGCAGTTCAATCATTGATCGAGCATGTCTACGAATTGATTTATCTGTCAAAAGATCAAAGGGGAGATATGTTCACGGCTTTAAACCACATAGTGTCTGGGAAACGACTATCCATTCCGGAAACGCTCCCTGAACCTCCAGCCACTGACAAAGAGATGTATAACTGGGGACTGCTCACCACAGTACACCTAAAAGGAAATGAATTCAGAAGGGTGCTTATCGACGTTGGCACAGCTATTAACATCGTTCCTTTGAAGACTCTTAGATTTGCAGGCATCACTCGACAAGAAGCCACATATGCTCCTGTCTCAGTCAGAGATCATGAAGGAATGCTCAGAGATGCGTATGGTTACATCTTTCTCAAGATGAAAGTTGATGCAACCTGGACGAATACCAAATTTCATATAATCAGGGAAGATCCAGGGTATGACATGATCCTCGGGCAGACGTGGATTTATGCTGGAAAGGTAGCTACAACACCTTCAGTTGCACATTTCTCTGTTGAAGAAAGCTCTGATTCGGAAGAAATAGAGGACGCTCCACCATTCGAACATCTAGAGAAAGTTGAAGCCTTGATGGAACTCACACAAAAACTTGAAGAAAGTGCACAAAAATTCGTTAAAAGGTTCCGTACTCATGCAAGTCTTTTTCCTCCTCATGCGTCCATATTATCAACTTTCAAATATGCTACTCTGGTCCGGGGACTCGACCTTACTCACAACTTGGTTATCACCAAACTTTATGAGTGGTTAGTCTCGCCTCAGCAATACTTCACCAAATGGTTGGACGCGGAACCTCTCCGAATCCATCGTCTCACTAACATAGTCATTGCTAGAATAATAACCAAGTACAACATTCAATATCCTGAATATTCTCCCTTGCACGAGTGTCCACATGCACCGCGGGATTGGAAAGCTCCACAAACGTAGAATCCCACTGTACAAGGAATTCCGAACCAGCGGAAGATATTATGGGCACGAGCAACCAAGCCTAACAAATTTCATGAAGGGGATTTAGTTTTCAAAGAACTTAAGCGTAATCTCCATTCCACAAGGAGCTCCAACTGGGAAGGTCCTTTTATGATTGCTAATTCGGCGATTGGAGGATACTACGAATTGGATGACATGAAAGGAAAGACGAGTGTGCCAGTGATTCAAGAGAATTGGCTAAAGACTTTTGACGCCTGAAACATTCAGCGTCCTAAGGTGTTTTATGTCCAAGGCACGAACTCTCGAGACACCTAACGTTTTTCATTTTAGGATTTTCTTTCACATGTATTTTCAATTCCTCAAAGAGTTTGCAATTCTTGCATTCAGTATTTGAATTCAACAATTTATCAAAGTTCTTTTATTTTAAGAAAATCTCTATCAATTCCAAAAAGAAAATCCTCAATCACTCACTTATTCAAAACCAATTAAAAAGTCAAAAACCGAAATAAAACCTCACATCTCTCAGAAGTTCAAGGTTCAAGAAATTATGGAAAGGAAAACTAAAAGAAGCCGGCAAAGTAAGATTTCTTCTTCTCTGTATTCTCCAAGACTTGCAAGGCCGCTTTCTCCAACTCCAGCTTTTCAGTTAATTCAACAATCTTAGCCATTTTTTCTACCACAGCATCACTGGTGAAAGGTATATTATTCTCTATTGCATCCTTGATGGTGTTGATCCTTTGACGAAGCCACTTCAAGTTGAAACCAAGTTCTTCAGATTTGTTCAAGTTGTATTCCTAATCAAAGAGTACATCTTGAGTAACAGTACTTCTCACCCTGGTCCGTATATCATCTATGACATGCAAGATAGTTCCTACTTGCATTGTCAAGAAATAACTGCGTTTTGGGTCCTTGGCGACAATAATGTGACCATACATTTTCCATAATTTCTCATACATATCAGCATACCCTATGGGAACGCTAAATCCACCAACTGATGTTTGATATGGGAGTGACTCTCTGAATGGAGGATCACAAACAATCCCTGCATTAGGGTATTCATGCACTATTATACGGTTCTCAATTATTGGGAAAACTTCAGCAGTTGTGGGAACAGTTTCTTCTATTGTTGGAGCAGCTTCTTCCATTTCGGGTCCAGTTTCTGAAGTGATGATGATTCGAGCTTCATTCTTCTCGACAACTTCAGTGGCAACATTCTCATGGCATTTAGGTGCAGATATGGTAACATCATCAACTCGATTCACCATATGGTTTGAATCATCATTGACTCCATTATTCTCAACTTCGGCATTTGGCACCTAATACGAAGATTACATGAGATTAGAGCAATCCAAGCATGGAAACCAAAGGCAATCATAAAATCCAGCATGTAAGTGAACTAACACTATCTAATTTCTTTACTATACATCCAATATATGAGCAAATAGTATGGAAATCATAAAACACGTTTTTTTTCAACAAGCCCGTCTGAAGAGATTTTACACTGCCCTGTATAAGACGACGAAATGGGAGCAATTGGTAAGGAATCTAAGGTTGAATAATATACCATTATGTTCGTATGGATGTATTTTACAACATATAAAAATTTCATAACAATTGGATAAGCGAGCAAAAGGATGTGGCCAAAACATTGAACTACATGCCAGCTGAGAAATTTCTGAAAGTCTCCTGGAAGTTTACTGTTTCACTGATTTCGACCCCTAAACATTCTCAAAACTTAAAAAACTTCTGTAATAAAACTTGGAAATATCCTGGGCATGATAATACATGCGTATATCACGAAAATCCGACATCGGATGAATATTTTATGGCGTTTTTGCTAAAAAACTGAGTTTTGAATTTTCTGGTGACGTATTTCGGTAAAACTTTTCACTTATTCATGAGAATTCTCATTCATTCATCAACAAATCAGCAATATTATACTTATACGAAGATAATACCAAATGGATACTTACTTGAGGGGTCTCCAAGTTGTTCAAGAGATTAATATGGTTGGCATCAACATTGGGAGCATCATTGCCTTCATTCGGTCATGGTTCTTGAGGATTCTCTTTCTCACCACCGTTCGAAGACGAATGAACATCATAACCATGTTGGTTTTCCATGAAAATCTCTTCCTGGATGTATCAACAACAATCATTATTATTTCATTCAAGAAGTATCATGATTGATTATGCGAAGGAGTACTTACATCAACTTCATCTTCATTGCTGGACTCATGAGTTGTTGGCTGAGCAAGAATGAGACTGTCAATACTTGATGGAGCAAAATTATGGAACAACAACAAACATTGGTTTCATGATCCTAATTATGCGGACAAAGGAAAGTCACGGTGGAAGGAATATTAACAACTCACCAAAGAAGCGACTAGGGACTGCACATTATTCGTTATCATCCTATAATTCCTCCTACTTCTGCCTTCTCCACCCTGAGGACTGTCTTGCACTTCTGATAAGTCTACATGAATTCGATATCTCACAAAACGGCCGTCCTACATTAAAGTTAATGAAATGATTAAGATGCCATTATCATGCCTTTGCCAGAATCATAAGGAGAATATTTACCGGTGAACATTGTGGAGGCGTTTTTCTTTTATCACCACTAGAAAGATGTTTCAATCTTGGTCGATCAGAGATCATGTCAAAAGAAGGAAACTCCCGTACCAGAGACTTAACATCCATCGCAAACTTATGCAAGCGCTCAAGTTGTTGATGCCAGAAGTCTATATGTCCTGGACTCACGTAGGTAGCTCGGTCGAAACAAAGAAACAAGTAATTATTTCCTTCCACACTTGTGCAATCTAAGTGATCCTTCAGATACTCAACCGATGGCTTATTCATTCGATGATCTGGAGCACTCTGATCAAGACCCATTTGTCGAGCTACTCTGTCGATGTTATATTCTTCCACCTGGAACTTTCCTTGCATTATTGACATTAAATAACCAGGGTGCAACTCAGTATGAAAGATTTCTCTCCATCACTCTGGCCGATGCCAGACTTCAATATGACATTTTCTTTACCAGCATTGAAAGTGATCAATTGTGAGAATAGAGGAGGAACCGACACCCATGGGCAAAAATTAAACTCCGACTCGTTGTCTAAAACACTGGTGAGGCGTATCTTGTGTTGTGGCTGCTTCATTGACCAACGCATAATTCTGGCATTATTTTTCTCAAGGAAAGCATGACGAGTGTCAACATTTGGTCCCTGCAAGACGCTACGAGGAATCGGAGCATAATTCTTAAAGTGCTCCCACACCAAAGCTTGGAGAAACATCGTATTAGCATATGTTTCAATTTTCATGAAGTCGTTGGAAACGCTAGAGTCTATGACTAAGGAGTCTAAATTGGAAAACAGCGAACCCAAGAACAGACTAACGATAGTAAGTTTCTCACCTTTAGCAATTTTAATAGCAAAAGGAATCACAAATGGCTTTAACAAATATCCACTATCATCAAGAACGTCTCTGGAGAGCCACAAAATAAGAAAGAAGCAATGGTTAATGTGCCATCAACAGGTTCTTCAGGAACTCCATCTCTCGGCCACCAATGCTTCAACCATCGAGCATAGCAAAATTTAGGTGACTTGTTGAAATCATGCATCGTAGCTTTCAATACGTCAGATATTGCAGACTCCTCTGCTGAGAGCTCTTCAGGGAAATTACCAATAATCAGGAGGTGTAATAAAGCGACTACATCTTCCAAAGTGACGGTGAATTCTCCCCATCTGCATATGAAAGTATGAGTAGATATGCACCAACGAGCAAGCAAGGCCACCATACCTCGTATATCACGATGAATGATTAAGTCTCCAGCTGCTTGAATAGCTCGTGTCACTTGTGCACGATCCAGCATAGTCCTTACACGGCTATGACCCAGCATATGTCTTGCCCATCCATAAAAATCCGTCAAAGGCTTTCGGGAAAGCTTGAATTCCATATGTGAAGCCGAACAGTGTTTCCTTTGCAAACAAAACCGAGTTATTGCTTGAGGAGATACCAATTTGTTCTGAGTGGTACTCCTGGGATTTATGAGCAACCGAAACGAGGAACCTGAGGGACGTTTTTTGGGTTTATACTGAAACACGGAGAATTCATCATCAGTATTCGAAATGTTCTTAATTCTAGGAGTTTCTTCTTCCCTAGAAGTTCAAGAATCATCATTTCTGGAAGACGCATCTGTAGAAATATCCTCTCTGGAAGTTTCTTCTCCAGAAGTATCATCTTTAGAAGTGCCATCGTGGGAATCAGTCATCCTTGCAAAGTTGTTGTGACATCCATATACAAATTTCATCAACACAATGGAATTAAAACATGACAGAACAATTAAAATGCCCACATCAGCGTCTACAAAAATGGTAATTCTCAACTCTTACCTATTTACGGTTTCACTAGCTGTAGTGATAATAACACAAAACTTTAAAACTTGCTCGCTCCTTCAAACCTGCGAAGACGAGCAAAATTTATTATTTAAAGTCACCTGACTTTTCACAAAATTGTGAATAATTCTCTTCATGTGAGCATCCACTGATTTTCTACCGTGTTTACACACACTATAAAATCACAAAATTCATACCGACATTGTTTCATCACATACAATTGTTTACTTCCAACAATTACTCAAAAAATCAAAATTTGATTTTTTTAACAAATTATTTTAAACTCACGTACACAAAAAAAGAAAAAGAAAATGACGTGAGTAAATAACTCACAGAATTTCAAAAAAAAATGATGATAATAAATAAATAATATCTCTTTTTACATGAGTTACTGTTAAAAAAAATATTTTTTTATTTGCCCAAACGAGCGTTCGCCTATGAAACGAGGGTCTTTTCTATTTTGTAAAGGTCCACATATTCCAAATAAATTTTTGAAAGTTCACAAGCAAAATTTTATCATGAGGTGTAGGTCTATTTCAAAAATCTCTGTAATACTAAGGATTATTGTTTATTACTCTAACTTCGAACAAACATACGTTCCTAAAAAGTATTTGTGTGAAAGTTCACACTTTGAAATTAAATTTTGATTTTCATGATACCTCATAAACAAAATTTTCTCTACTGCAACTAGACCATGTCTATTCAAAATATATACATCTCTTTCATATTGGGATTATTGTTCGTTTCCTAAACCGATGGACGGGCGATGTTTCCTAAAAACAATTTTTTTCCAAAACCTAATAAAACATTTCCTTTTTTGGGCTCGGGCCCATAAACGCTAAACCGACCAAAACTGGACTTCTGGCCGTCCAAATCAGCAGTGCCTCATCTCTCGTGCTCATGGGATGACGCTCTATTATACTATCAGGGTCCTTACATAAGCATTTGCTCGTACATGACACCATTGGAGTAAATCGAGATTCTGAAAATACCTTTGTACGACCGAGTTTAACTGCTTATCTCGTCAACTGGAAAATCACCATATAATGCTTACTGCGGAACATGAGTGTCCCTCACTAACCAGGGGACTTAAAGTTGATGGTGGATTTTTGACAAAGGTCAAAATCGTAAAATCATGATACTGCTTGTTTCTGACCCGGCTTCAGGAATGCATGTGACGATTCATATTTTACGATTCGTGAACCGTTTAACGATCTCTGACCGAGTGAACATTCCTCTCAGAGCCACGATGAATATTTTTCTCGAAAGGCCTCCCCGGCTGAGCGTTCGATGCTATGCATTTCATCGTGCCCTCTAGGTAGAATAATAGAATTGGGCGGTCCTCGGGACATAATTGTTTGTCAGAGGGCTTAACGCCTTCAGGACGTCGGCGATACTCGTTGTTCCCTGACTACATAGAGAGACCCCCTCTACATAGAAGAACGATTGGGCAGTTCTATGGACATAATTGTTTGTCGGAGGGCTTAACGCCTTCAGGACGTCGGTGATACTCGTTGTTCCCTGACTATGTAGAGAGACCGTGTATAGATTCAGGCGGCTCTCTAGACATAATTGTTTGTTAGAGGGCTAAATGCCTTTAGGAAGTCGATGCTGCACATTGTTCCCCGACTATGCACCTTTCAGAACGAGTATGATGCTTCAACTATCTAATATCTCGATTCTATAATAGATTAATTCTACCATGACATTCACCGACTGAATTCCTAGAAAATTATCTAATTTTATCTCATTACTCCGTTCCAAGGCTATCCCCGGCTGATTCCATGGATTAGTAATAAATAACCATTTTATCTCATTACTCCATTCCTTTGATCCCCGGCTGGATTCATGGATTAGTAATAAATACTCAATTCGTTTTTATTACTCCGTTTCATGAATCATTCACCGCCGAATTTCATGAATTAGTAATAATTACTCAACAATCGGGCATATGGACTATCACCGAGTAAGCCCCAAGAAAATGGTGCAAGTGTACTCAACGACGATGCACGAACGAGCATCCAAATGCACGAACGAGCATTCGAAAGTATGGACAAACAAGGAATCCTACACAAAATAGGAGAGAGAAAATAATAAAAAATAAAAGAGGCACCTAGGGACCGGGCCCACCGGCCGGCCGATCACGCCGCCGTGGCCGGTCCCCCACGCCTCCTCCTTTATTTTTTTCTTATTTTTTTTTCATGAACTCATGAAGACTCCTTCATTCGAGCAACTTTCCTTGTTTGAGAAAAACTCACGGTTTCTCCATATTTTCATGGTTTCATGAAAAATAATAAAAATAGGGAAGGTGTCGTGGGACTGGGCTACCTAGACGGCCGGCCATGCCCTATCCGTGGACGGTCCCACACCTTGCAATCCCTTATTTTCATAATTACTATTTCCCCCATCTCATGAAACTCCTCCGTTGAGCAAAAATCATGGTTTCTTCATATTTTCTCAAATATTGCTCAAACCATGAAAAAGCCAAAAAGTCAAACGATCAACAGACTAGGCTACTCACGAAAAATATTATTTTAATATTCTCAAAATTTTGATCAAACGAGCAAAGTTCTACTTGCTCATTCGAGCAAAAATCAAGAATTTCAGTCAAGATCAAACTCTTCTGAAAATCCAAAATATTGCTCAAACGCACATCAGAAAATACCAAAACTCTCAGGATTGAGACACGGACATTATAGTGACACGAGCATGCTTCCTTGACAGACCAAGGCCGGCCCTAAGGCTCGCAAGGAGCTGGTCCCACACATCTTCATGATTTTGACCTAATTTGCTCAATTGCTCATATTGGGTCCAAACTCTTTTCAACCAACTTGGAATATGCTCAAATGACCAATAGCTGGTCCCACGACCACCAAGGGCCGGTCTCATGCCCTCTTGGTCGGTTCCTCACTTCTCCATAATTAGGTTTTATCACCTAACGCTCGCACGAGCATTATTCTAATAAATGATTAACACCAGCGTTTGATCATTCTTTCACCAACCGGTCAACTAAAGACCCTGGTACACGCTCACTCGAGCACTTGGGAACCACATGGTCGTCCATCATCCTATGTGTTCGGTCTCTCCTTCACTCAGTGACCTATTTTCAGCGATTCATCAATTGACGAACAATTGATCAAAATTAGGGTTTCGAACAAACGCTCCACAAATCATCATTCTGAGCAAGTTCAAACACTAATAAATTTATGTTGATCCAGTAATCGATATCCAGATTAATTATATAATATTTGGTAGACTACCAATATTTTAATTAATATTTTATTGGGTCACGTTACCAATAATTCATCGAATTGAGCAATACTTGCTCAGTTGCTCGAATATTGATCAATCTATCAATATTCAGTAATTTATCAATATTACGTAATTCGTCGAATTGAGTAATACTTGCTCAGTTGCTCGAATATTGATCCAACTATCAATATTCAGTAATTTGTCGAATTGAGTAATGCTTGCTCAGTTGTTCGAATATTTATCCAACTATCAATATTCAGTAATTCGTCGAATCGAGCAATACTTGCTCAGTTGCTCGAATTTACAATATTTGCTCAGACGAGCAATATCAACATAAGAACTATACATCTCAATCCATGAATCACTGAGCAGTCGTCACTCATGCTCAATTCAACGAAACTTAGACTCACTGTCTGATAAGTCAATGACTGACTAATCAAATACACGTCTGCTTTGCAGACTCCACGTTCGTGAGACATCAATCACGTCACATGGGGGATATCAGTTAGGGTTTTGGTCCGGCGGCCTACAACACGTGTGTTCATCCATGATGAGAGACATGAGTAAGTCATGCAAGCGGTTGAAGGAGTTAGCAAAGTAGTGGATGGACGATCAACCAAGTCTCCGCAAGACATGGAACTAATTTTGCCACGATCTCCCACTTTCCCACTCTTTCACTCAAGAAACCGTCACACTTACTGGGATCAAGGTGTTTGTTATTCTGACAATATAAATAAGTTCTGAATCGATGACTAAAGACAACATTAGTCCACACAACAATTCTCTCGATCGAAACTTATTTACACATACTTGCAGAAACCTTCAACACATCCACAATCCTTGATCATCATTGATCCCACAATTCTCAGCTTCCCTCCTACAGATCAACCCATCTCCCTCTTTTTGACCGAATTGACTCTGGAACGACCATTGACTTGGTTTAGGCCGGAGTCCTACAGATTGATCTCTCTAACTTAAAGCACTCCTGTGCAGTGCATCTGTGTGAGGTTAAGCAGTTTGCTCGGTAGAGGAGTCTTGTGATGGACCGGAAAATTACGCCTGGCGCCCCTGGATGCGCAGGCCATAACTTCCCCGATGCGCCATGATGATGCTACGATCCGGGCCTTAAAGCTAGGAAAATGCACGTCCATGTTCCCTTGGAAGCATGCTCGTGGAGCATGATGCAGCTAACTTAGCTTCCACACCGTTCTAACTTACCCTTGTTCTGCAAAGGGTTTAAAGCCTTGAAGGCTATGGCCGATGCACCTTATGCATCACTGGCTTCCGAGTATTGTCCGGGCATAATGAAAATGCCTAGGACTTAGACATAGGCTGCTCTAAGCCTATCGTCATTCCCTTACTTTGATTACCAACGTAGCTTACTCTACTAGCCATGTTCAATTCCGTAACTGGAACATATACCAACTCTATGTAGCTTGATAGGAAGTATGAGCATCCAAGGAGTGGAATGAAACTTACCTCATCAAGTTTGGCCACAATCATCTCTTGCATCGAGCTACCGAGCTTATATGATATGAGGGGCCATCGTGCCACAATCATCTCCCAAATAGATGATATGAGCGACAAAGTGCTGGACCGGCAATGCTGCAACTCATTACGGCTGCCTACGTACCCTTACCTACTCTAAAGGGATAAAGCAAAGACCGTAGTTCATCCTCGAAGGGACAAGCAACTTTATCCAACTCTTTTGCGAGGCCGTGGCCAAGCAATAATGGTAATGGCCTAGGCCGTATAGGCCGTTCCGTCAAAATGCATCCAAGTGATGAATATTTGTTCTGCGGCATGGCATAGTGATGCCCATGCTTAATACGCTCTATTGGCAAAGCTACGCAACTATAAATGAGGCTTAGGCATCATTTATACTTTTCTGGCTAAGCTATGAAGCTTACTTGGTGCATAGTCCGCATATGCACCTTCAACCAACTACCCCTCCTTATATATGTTAATTTGACATTTTTACAACTTGAATTGGGGGACCAAAATCATTCATCAACTCCCACTTTTACTATTCATGGCCGTTGCCATATATTTCTGAATAACCGGCCAAGATGGCTGTTCACTGCCACTGCCAACCCGATGTTCAGCCATGTTGGCTATCCCCTGCCAACCCGATGTTCCGCCATGTTGGCTGCCCACTGCCAACCCGATGTTCAGCCATGTTGGATGAACATAGTCAACGCATTGGCCAAGGGCCAATGTTCCTTTTCCTACGCAACGGAAGCTTTGGATAAAGCTTCATCTCGGGCCTTGGCGCACCTTTTAGCATGCGCCATGCTAAAAAACACGGGGTGTTACAAGTCTCGTCTGAACCGTCGTCTCTTCACTTCCCTAAAAAACCAGCGAATCGGTTTTCCCCATCTACAGTGGTATATTTGGGTACCCTCATCTTTTTACTTGGTATGCTGACTCAGGTGCTACTCAACATATTACTACAGATGTTGTTGATCTCACAGATTATCAATCTTATAATGGAGATGAACAAATTCAAACTGCAAGTGGTGAATGTATGCCTATATCTGATATTGGTTACTCTACAAAATTCCTATTACATAATCCTGTACAACTGCCTAAAATTCTTCATGTTCCTGTTACTTCACAAAAGTTACTTTCAGTACATCAATTTACTAGTGATAATAATTGTAATATTACCTTTGAAAGTGACAAGTTCTTTGTGAAGGATCTCTATTTTGGGAGGAAAATTTTCCAAGGGCAGAGTAAGAATGGATTGTATCCTATCAGTTTCACATCTAAAGCATCTAAAGCTACTTCAGTTAGATCTATTGCTTTTTTTGCTAAGCTTGTCAGTGATCATCTACTTCACAAAATATTGGGACATCCTTCATTTCAGTCTCTCCAAAGGATATGTCATACATTGTCTCTGAATTTATCTAGTAAACCTATCTTTTGTAGTGATTTTCAACTAGGAAGATCTCATAAACTACCTTTTACCTTATCTAGTTTAGTATCTACTCAACCACTGCAGCTACTGCATATGGATTTGTGGGGACCATGTCCTATCATCTCAAATGATGGTTATTCCTACTATTGTAACATCATTGAAGATTTTAGTAAATTTTATTGGATTTTTCCCTTAATAATAAAATCTGATTTCATCACTGTCTTTCAATCTTTTAAATTGCAAGTGGAAAATTTCTTTGAGGTGAGTATCAAGATCATTAGGACAGATGGAGGTGGTTAGTTTATTAATAATGAGTTAAGTTCTTTTCTTTCTACCTGTGGTGTTATCCATCAATACACTTGTCCATATTCACCTGAGCAAAATGGAGTTGCAGAGTCAAAACATAAACATCTTGTTTGTCTAGGTAGAACTTTATTACTTCAATCTAATTTGACAGATTCTTTCTGGGTTGATGCTATCAAGACTGCTAATTATTTGATTAACAGACTACCTGCTGCTTCTTTGTCTTTCATCTCTCCATATGAGAAGTTTTATGGTTCTTCACCCAATTATCAAGATTTGGAGGTCTTTGGATGTGCTTGCTATCCATGGTTGAAACCTTATACTCATTCAAAACTAGAACAAATGAGTAAACTGTGTATTTTCTTGGGGTATGCTTCATCTCAGAAAGTCTATAGGTGTTATGATCCTTATAACAAGAAGGTTTATGTTTCAAGACATGTAACATCTGATGAAGATCACTTTCCAGCTTTAGCTTGTAATCTTTTTCAGACATCTAAATCAAACTCTCAACAAATTTTACTTCATCGGGATAAGAATGTTATCACTCCTGCAGTTTAACCTTCACCAGCTCAGTCTACCACAATTTCACCTTCAGCTCTAATCCCTAAGTCTCCTGCAGTTTCAGTTCCTTCTGATATCACTACTGTGCCTATTGAGGAATCTACTTCTGGTTCATCTGCTTCTATATCTGCTCCTGCTCAGTTTAAGAGTTCTCTATCTTGTGCCAATAATCGCTCTATGCAAACAAGAGGTAAAAGTGGTATTTTTAAGACTAAAACTTATTTTGCTACCAGATACCCTTTCCCTATAGCTTTATTATCTCATGTATCTCAGTTTGTTCCTACATCTTATAAACAAGCTATTCAACACCCTGACTGGCTTCCCTCTATGATTTCTGAGCACACTGCACTCAAGTTAGCTGGTACATGGAGTTTGGTTGATCCATCTGAAGCTACAAACCTAGTTGGTTTTAAATGGATCTTAAAAATAAAACATCATCCAGACGGTAGTATTGAGAGACTCAAGTCCAGACTAGTGGCAAAAGGCTATAATCAACAAGAAGGTTTAGACTACAATGAAACCTTCAGTCTAGTAGCCAAACCTACTACCATTAGATTGATCTTATCTCTGGCAGTGCATAATGATTGGAATGTTAAACAGTTGGATATCAGTAATGCTTTCTTACATGGAGATCTTTAAGAAGCAGTCTACATGACACAACCTCCAGGCTTTGAATATAAAGAGCATCCTCATTTTGTTTGTAAACTTCATAAATCCATCTATGGTTTAAAATAGGCACCAAGTGCTTGGTAAGAGAAGCTCATGGACACCTTGCTAGCTATTGGCTTCAAAACCTCTTATGCTGATACTTCTCTTTTCATCTACAAGCAAGATCCACTTATCTGTATTATTTTGGTATATGTAGATGATATCTTGATTACAGGTTCTTCATTTCTCTTCTGTGATCAGGTAATCTCTACACTTTCTCAGTCTTTTCCTGTTAAAGACTTAGGTGCCATACATTATTTCCTGGGTCTTGAAATCAAGAGGAATGAGTCTTCCACGCATATTTATCAAACCAAATATATTTTAGATCTTTTGACGAAAACAAATATGATTACTTCCAAACCCTGCAGTACATCAGCTATTGCTGATACCAAGATGAGTAAACATGATGGTACTCCTTTACTTGATGGTACTGAGTACAGGTCTTTCGTAGGTGCTCTTCAATGTATAACATGGACAAGACCAGAGATTTGTTATGATGTTAATCAAGTATGTCAGCATATGAGCTCTCCTACTGATGTACATTTAATTGCTGCCAAAAGAATTCTGAGATACTTAAAGGGTACACTTGATTATGGTATTGTTTTAAACAATGGACTAACTGCTATTTCATCTTATTCTAACTCCGACTGGGATGGAAACCTTGATAATAGAAGATATACAAGTGGATTTTGTGTTTTCTTTGGCTCTTGTCCTATCTCCTGGTCTTCAAAAAAGCAACCTATAGTTGCTAGGAGCTCTATAGAGGCAGAGTATAGGTCATTGGCTCATACAACTGCTGAAGTTATCTAGGTATGTCAGTTACTTAAAGATCTGCATATTTTTCAATCTCTTACTCCTTCTCTAGCTTGTGACAACAAAGGAGCTCTATCTCTTGCTTCCAATCCAGTTTTGCATAGCAGGATGAAGCATGTTGCTATAGATTTTCACTTTATCTGTGAGTTGGTGCAGTCACAGGTGTTAAAAGTTTACTACATTTCTACAAATGCACTAGTGGCAGATGTCTTCACCAAAGGTTTGTGTACTGATTGGTTTGCTTTTCTGCGAGACAAGTTGAAGGTTTTCTCACCAGTTCAACTTGAAGGGGGATAGTAAGAGTATATCTATGGTGCCTTCTATTATGTTATGTGTGCCTTTATCCTAAGTCCTGTAACTGTCTTGCCAGCCTGGCTTGACAGACTATCTTGTCTGTATAAATACAGCCATCCTTTATCTTAGTCTGTAAGATTCTATCATCTCATTGAATACCATTTCTTTACATAGCATCCACTGCAAGACTACGAAGTACGGAAGGACTACTAAAACTGTTCCTTAGGTAACGGGTTCAGTTGTCACTTAAGCCAGCCTAACCAGGTAGAACGCAAGGAAGTTGAGCATATGTCATCAAGGAAGCACGCTCCCGAAGAAGGCTCTGAAAAAGCAGGGGCACAACAACCACACCCAATATTTCGCTTAGCAATCTGTATGGACAACTCCAATATAATTCCAAGAGAATCAACTAGACAGTCAGACTCAATCAATGGAAATATATCCAAGAGTTGTATCTCTGTTTTACAATGTAATCATCAAATCAAACACATAGAAATCCGTGAGCCTGATTATTATGTGAAACAACTTGAACGGTAACAAAGACCAATGTTTAAAAGAAATAACACAGACACCAGAAATTTTGTTAACGAGGAAACTGCAAATGCGGAAAACCCCCAGGACCTAGTCCAGATTTGAACACCACACTATATTAAGCCGCTACAGACACTAGCCTACTCCAAGTTAACTTCAGACTTGAATGTAGTTGAGCCCTAACCAATATCACACTAATCAAGGTACAGTCGTGTTCCTTACGCCTCTAGAACCACGCCGGATTCTGCGCACTTGATTCCCTTAGATGATCTCACCCACAACTAAGAGTTGCTATGACCCAAAGTCGAAGACTTGATAAACCAATCTGTCTTACACAGAAAAGTCTATTGAATAGATAAATATGTCTCCCACAGATAAACCTATGAGTTTTGTTTCGTCTTTTGATAAATCAAGGTGAACAGAAACCAATTTGATATATGATGTGATTTTAAAGTCGTAAGTAAGGTTGTTGTTCACTCGGACTTGTGAAGATTCGAGTTTTTAAATTTAATAAAAATATATACAAAAATATTACAAAGGTGCGAGAGTTACTGGGACTTAGGATTCCACCAAATTTCATTCATGTGATTCAAATAATAATTCCAATCAATTATAGCTTAAATATTAAAAAATATGGACTCTTATTCTTTGCCAAAAATAGATTTTTGAAAAGCAATGACTGTAAATCAAAAGCATGATGTATCAAAAATACATTGACCAAGCATACATCATCAAACAATATCACACCCATTCAATAAAAATCATAAATCAATTAAAAATCAATGCAAATAGTCATTAAAGAATTATTAGAATTACCACATGCGTGAAATAGGGCTTCCTCCGTCATCCCAGTGTTGGGGTTTAGCTCCTCATATTAGAAATATGCTCAAAAGTTGATTTCATTGATCAAATAAGGTGTTTTTATTAGAAAGGACGAGCTATAGTTACAGAAAGCTTGTTGTAAGGAAGGTAATGGTCGCTGAAAGTATTAAGCAAAGACAGTCAAAAACGATAACAGCTTTCTGTAGTTGAATATAAGACTGCTTCTGTGACGGTTCTCTGTGGGTCGAAGTTCTTCGTGTTCTTTGCGACTGTTCCGTGTGCGTTTTATGTTCTTCGTGTTCTTCAGCTCCGCACTAGCAGAAAACAGCAACAGGTAGCTTTCTGTTCGTCTTGATTTCTCACTCCTCAGCCCTTCTCAGCCCCCCAAACTCTCGACACCCCTTTTATATGACCCAACCAATCTATTTATATCAAAAAGAGCGATTAAATCTCTCCAAAATCTTCCGAAATCTCTTTCTTTCTCTTCACGGCAAAGTTGCGGCAATTTCTTGTTTTAGAATTTCCACGCATATCTGGGCTTTCCTTTTGATTCTAAACTATTCCTTAGATATATATTAAGCTTTGGGAAGAAAATCTTGCCTTTAATCTCTCTAAAATTTCCTAAAATCGGTCACACACGTGACTTTCCATATTTTGATGTTGAGATCAAAACCCGTCGATTGAGCCCAGTTTAATCGATTTCAACACCCATGTTAGATTCCTAGACCCATAAGGAGTCTACCCTATTAAAATCAGAGGTTTAATCGACCTTAAACTCCTCCAAATCACTACCACCAAAACTGCCAGAAAACAACCTTCACGTTTTTGGTTTCCCGCCCAAATTCAGAATTTGAACGTGAAGGGGAAAGGTTAACCCTTACCCAATGGTCGCCCCTTATCCGTTGCTGGAGTCCGCATAACACTCGTCCCTTGGGTTGCATTTATCAACTTTTCGAGCCAATTTCGCCGCAAAAGCTTATTTCTCCAAAAAACACCTACAAAGAGATAAAATACCAAAATAAGTACAAAAATGGGTACTAACATTATACACAATAGAGATGAAAATAGACACATAAATGCGTCTATCAAATACCCCCAAACTTATTATTTGCTAGTCTCGAGCAAATCAAAACTACAAAATAAAATCCTACCTCACTGTCGCAGGCATCGTCGATTGCACTTAGCATGTGCAACAAGCCTTTAAACCCCTAGGTGGCCCTAGTGGCCGAGTTATAGTCTCGGGAGGGTTTACTAGAGATATACCCACAAAACCTTTACTCCAGACCCTAGCTATCTACGCAGAACCTTGGAATGCACTAAAGAACCTCCTTGGTTGGCATACTTATTGATTACGGGAGGAAGTACCCTGATGCGAAATTCCAATTGCTGTATACGAGTTTGCACTTAAGCATACTAAAGTTCATATATAAGTGACAAAGCTCTACTCAGATAGTCGCACTATGGACATCAATATCCGAAATCAAACAAATCACATGAATAGATTAAGAAGATGGATATAGAAATAGATGGTTGCGAATGGACTTCAATGCCAAGATGAACCTATTACCTAGTGGATTGAGATACTGGTCTGGACTAATATCAACACAACTGGCATATACAAGGGGACCAGTGGTCGATAATCCTAATTCTAAATCAACTCGTCTGGCATATACAAGGGAACCAGCGGTCGATTTATTGAGCACACATTTATTTATTTTATTTTAACGACATGATTAGATCTTTTGGATCCAAGCGCATGCTTCTTGTCAGCAGATTACATGGTAATTCCCATGGATCCTGCATTCCACGCTTGTTTAGGCGACGGAGACAGGGAGAACACACACATATTGCTATCCAAGTGTTAATATTTATTCCGATTGGTCTAATTGGTCTGGTCTCTCTTTTTTTTTTTTTTTTTTTTAGTAACTCAAACACTCTATTTCAACCCAGCAGACATCAACATAAAAATTTGCAAAAAACAAAAACAGAAGTAATAAGATGATTCCGAGATACGGTGAAACTATCATGTTATTTCTAACACCTGAGCTCTGTGCTTTTATGAATAGACTATATATAGATGTTTCCATCCACTCAGATTGGTTCCTCAACTCCTAAAACCAAAATGCTTCCATCCACTTAGATTGGTTAGTGCTATCCTTAATAGGCATAAATTTCTAGGCTTTGGAGTTTATTATGCAACTAAAAAGTTTCTCCCATACCCCCAAACTTAAATCTAACATTGTCCTCAATGTTCTAAAGATAAAATTAAAAGCATGAACAAGGAGAAACTGTTACCATTTGAAGAAAAAAAGTTAAGGAAAGATATTACCGTGTTACATGAGAATGGGTTACCTACCAAGAAGTGCTAAGTTTAAAGTCTTCAGCCAGACATTGGAAAGGATTAGTCACCTCGAATCGTATAACAGTAGTCGGAATAACTGCGGGTCTTCAAAACCAAATAGAGATGACCAAGGGAAACTGTAATAAACCAACAAAATGAACAAGACTAGCATGCCCTTACCTAGTTTCCTGATTAATAAATTTATATCTAATTGTGGTTCAGGTTCAGGTTCTATGAAAGGGTCTAAATAAAATATTTTCATTGGATGCATTTTCTCATAAGTGAGATCCAAATTATTAGGTTCCAGAGTCTGTAGAAACTCAAATAGAACTTAGAAGCACATAATAATAACCTAAATAATTGAGGATCCTCTAAGTCAATCAGGTTTGACTTACATAATTGAGGATCCGGGTCGGCCTTATCTCTAGCCAAATCGAAAGGATAAACTCTCATTTGTTTTTCTTCTTCTTCTTCATTCTTCTTTCTTCTTCTCTTTCCTTCTTCTCCTGTTCTTCTTCTTTTCTTTTCCTGTCGATCTCAAATCGAAGATTTGAGTTTGTTGTCGTGTGAGAAGTTTATATAAACTTGTTAGTGTGTTGAATCGAAGGTGAAGATGTTGGTTCTGTGGTTTCATTAAATCGGGAGGAGAAGAACTGCTATTGTTGTGATTTGAATTAGGGTTTCGGGATTTTGATCTGAGATGAATTCAGTGATGATAATTGAAGCTATGAGCTGAGGGAGATGATTTAATCAAAGACTCAAAGATGTATTTCAGTGTTGAGGCTAATTAAGTTTGGAAAGAAATGAATTTGAGAAATCAGTGAGCTAGGTTTTTCATCAGAAGTTCGAGGAAGAATTAGAAGATGAAGTTAATGGTTTAGGGGATTGAATTAAAGGTGGGTTTGTTCTTAATCGAAGTTTAATCATATGTGTTAGGTTTAATTACAGTTTTTGTAGGAAATTGAATCAGAAATTAGGGTTTGGATAGAACAGAGATTATAGGTTCATGGGTTTTAAAGTTAGCTAAAGAAGATGAAATTGACGGTTTAGGGTTTGATGAAATCAAGGATGAAGGTTAAACAAAGGGTGAATCATCTACTTCAGTTTGGGACTTTGTTTAAGTTATTAGTTCTGTTAATTTCCAAGTAAAGTAGTTCATAATTGAGATTTTTTAATTACGATTGTTAAGAAGTTTGTGTTGTGAGTTGAATCCAGAATTTGGTTGATGAATGCTAGGTTAGTTGCAGTTGGTAATTGTGAAAAGAATAAGTTTAGAATTGAACTGTAATTATAGATGGTGGTGTTATGAATTGGTTTAGATGAATGAGTTAATTAGGATGATGGTTCTGTAGCTATTAGAGTTTGATTGTGCAAATAAGGAGGATAAGCATGGTCTGTGGAGAAGATGTTTGGTAGTGTTGTGTTGCAGTAGTGTTATTCAGTTTGAATGGCAGTTAAGGGATGTGAACTGAATCTAGTGGATTGAATGGTTAGTTTAACTGAATCAAGAATCATTCTGTGTATGTGTTAGTATTTTGGTGTTGATACTGTGAAAATTGTAAAGTTGTGGAGCTGGAGTTAATTGAGGCAAAGATATGGTGGTTGTATAATTATGTGAAAGAAAATATGATGGTTGAATAGGTGTTGCAGGAATGAGAATTAGGTATTACAAATGGTGATGTTGTCGTGACTTAGAGAAGTTGAACTGAATGGGTTGTGGTGGTTCTGGTATTATGGTTTACTAGTGGTTGAAGTAATTGGATTTGAGACAGTCTGTGATATGGATGAAATGAGTATTTCCTGAGAGGATGTAACTGGTGGTGTAGAGTATTGTTATATCTTGAGTTGGGAGAGTAGGATTTGTGTAGGAATGATGTGTAAAATCACAGTTGGATAGTCTCTTTGAAAGCCTGTTGCTACTGCAATTGCAGTTAATCTTTATCAACAACGATCGATTCAAAGGATGAACCAGTGGATCATGGTTCTCGAGGTAGGCGTGGCTTGTCATCAAAAAAGAGTTTCAGAGACAGGTCAAAGTTGCGCAGCGAAAGCTTCAATGGTTGAGTTCGTTAGTTGGTTAACTTCGGCTATATTTATTATGTTGTATATTCTATTTGTAAACCAAATGACTATTGTATGTGTATCATTTGAGAGGAGTTCTTGTATATATATATATATTTCTGAGCGGGGCTAGTTTTTGGGTTAAGTTTTGTAGCAGATTTCTTAATTGAATGCTTAAGTATATGATTTAGAACCTTAGTGCCTCTTTATTTAGTTAATCTCTTGGATTAGTCAGCTGCTAGCTTTGGTGGCGCTTCAATTAGGTTTCCCAGTTGCTAGAGTTCTCCTTTATATAGTTTTAAATCAGGGTTTGTAATGTAAGTTACCTTGGTAACAAAGCATTCAATATTCACCGTTAGATGAAAACCTGATTAGACTCAAGCTAATATCTTTCAACCGCTAGATCGAACTTAGCTTGTTACACGCAAATGAAAAGTGACTTCATTTAGATATGGGTAACCGTACCTAAACGTGTGCACCTTGTTGGCTCAACAATAATTAACCGAAGTTAGCCATATGAACACTTTCATATCAAGCATATTCATCTTAACCATAACTAGTTCAAATGACTCAAATGAAACTAGTTCTAAAGTTGTTCAATTGTTTATATTCTCATAGAAGTATACAAGACACAATTGAAGCAAAATCGATTTTTATTCACTCGAATCAAGTCATGAACATTATAGCCACAGTTTGCAAAAGATTGCTTTCCTTATTATATAAATGTATTAGTTCATGAAAAAACCCATTTTAGAACATTATCCACTCAGGTATGCAAACGGGTACGCATACCTAAAAAGCCGGACTAAGTTTGGGTTCTCCGGTACGCGAACTGGTACGCATACCTTCCAAACTCAGCAGAAATTCCCGGACCTGAACCTCACGCCTGTACGCGTACCGGTATGCGTACAAGGTTCCCAGACTTTCACCAAACCAAGCAGTACGCATACGGGTATGCATACCATGGTTCCCGGACTTAGATTACATATATGCAAGTACGCATACTATGCTTATATCCAATTGTTCTAAACTCTTATTTCAATCATTGAAACATTCTCGGAAGAAGACAATAGCTGTCTCACACAAACTATCAGCTTCAAAGTAATTTTCAAGTGATAGAATGATCAATACGAAACATTCTGAGTCTACATCAAATAACTGTCTCACACAAATCATGTAAGATGTTACTAGGCGATTTTCACATGATCATGTTTTGACTTTCGTTAAGAATATAAGGTGAACTTGGTTAAAGCGAAAGCTTACCAACACATATTTCGAGAAATATGTAAGCGAGTTAAACTCAGCTCGAAATATCAAATGTGTATAATTGAAGTTTATATAGCTATACGACTTTTGTCTCAAATAGTAGATAGACTTTTGAGTGATAAATGAGTTTTGTTGATAAAGTTCCACAAGCTCCCCTTAGTAGTTCTTCGTCTTCAATCGATGAACGCCGTGAAGTCTAATGCTCAACTACACTTTCTATCATAATCCGAGACTTAGCTATAAGTAGACTAGAAATCAAGACTTATAGTTTTGACAACTAAACTTGACAACAAGCTTGAGATAGCAACGCTTGCGAGTTCGACCGAGCAGTGCTCTAACAATCTCCCCCTTTGTCAATTTTAGTGACAAAACTATCAATACATATGAAGTACAAAATAAATAAACTTTGTAGCTCTCAATCCAAATGTTTGATTTCCTTGGTTCTTCAACATTACTTGAAATCTTCGTCACTTCCAAGTACTCCAGTGATTCTGAATGTGTTCAACTCAGCATCATAGTTGTTGAAGATCCGTATCTATAACAATGAGAAAACAGTTGCTCTCAATCATTGTTATATAGTGTCATGGTATTATTACACAGCATCAAAGTCCAATTATATCACAACTTTGACAACAATACTATGGTGATATGTATCACTCCCCCTTAGTCAATACTTCATCTCACATTAAAACCACTTCCCCTTACATAATGATCCATAAACCATATGTATTTGTAGTGTGAACTACACATCAATTCTCCCCCTTTTTTCAATAAGAATTGGCAAAGGTATGAAAACTAGTGGGATCCTATTGAAATTTCCATAAAGATACTTCATGACCAAAAGAGAACAACATATCAACTTTGTTTAGATGCAATCATATAGCCGAAACTAAATGCATTCATCAAGGAGTTTATAAAAATACAAGAAAACTCCTATAATATTCCACAGCCGCACTCCCCACAAAGATTTGGCAATTAAGCACAAGTTCGATTAAGAACTCTCCCCCATGTAATGCCATTCCCGAAAGAACAACAAGAGCGACCTTACTTTCACAGGAAAGGAAGGATTTCTTTGGACATTAACAAATAATCATGAAACATGAATTTGTATCCAAAATACTCAATTAAATTAACCACAAGAGAACCCATGATTAGTTTAATCGGAAATGCTCAACATAAGAGAACTTACGGAGCCACACAGTACATACACAAAGATGTGGATCAGGGAAAGACCAATATTGCAGAATATTCAAAGATTCATTAAATTTTTCATCAATATTTGCATAGAGACATGTAATAGACTTAATCTTTGTAAACAAAAGTCCATCCTATCTTCCATCAATATTTGCATAATGACATAATAGGCTTAACTTTTGTTGTCAAAGGTTCATTCAATCTTTTATCAATATTTGCATAATGACATATGAAAGACTTAACTTTTGACATATATGGGACAATCATAGTTCACGGACGCAAACACACGTATCCCATAACAAGTTGCAATATATAAAACCATAAAGATTAATACTGCAAAATCATCTTCCAAATAAAATTTAGAATTTAAATAAATAAATCTAAAAACATTGCAAGATGAAAATCATTGGAAATAGCTATGTGTACTCACAATAATGGCTATTCCAAACCCCCTTCTTAAAACACAAGAATAAATTCTCATAAGAAGTTTCCTAGACATCGTAGAGCTTTCTCAGAGCATCTACTGAGAATTCATTCTCATTATTGAAAAACCCATTGATTATAGGATCGTTCAATTCCTCCAGATCTTCAGAGATATCAGTTAACTCACTAAGTTCTCTTTTTAGTCCACACATAGTGTTCTTTGTTAGAGACAACATACGTTCATAGTGAGCTATCTTTTCTAAAGATAAAATGATTTGAGATTTTAAATCATTTCTTTTGTTGATGAAATCCTTCACCATACCTCTAAAGTTATTATCAAAATGACAAACAGACAAGAGGCAGTTAGAGGAAGAACCTTATTCATCATTTGTGGATCTCTCCTTCTTCTTCCTTGAGGAAATGATTCCTTCACAAAGATACACATTAACTGCTTCAACTGCATCCCTTTTTGTGGTACCTCTAGTTACAGGAGCCATGAAACTGTATCTTTCAAGATAAGAGAAGTAAAGGGCATTTTGATCACAAATGAATATAAATAGACCTATGGACAGTCAAACCCTAGGAAAAAAAACTTTGAACAAGTCTTTTACGGTTCATGATTTATTATCTATTTTAACAAGAAGATATTTTCTTAACAAAAATAATAAATTAACAATCATACAAAACTTGAGCAACCTTGATGCAATCCTCATTTTCTCAAGTTAAAGATGAGGATGCAGACGTCACTAGCATTAGATAGTGACGGAGTGAGCCGAATGCTCACATCTTTTATCACATAGTGACTTGTCAAGGTTTTTTGTATAAATGGAATTCTTACCTCGTCTGAATCTGGTTCTTTTAGATTTCTTCTTGTCTTCAGGAGTACCCTGTTGATTTTCCAAGGCCAGATTCATTCTTTGCATGTAATTTTGAAGTTTGGCAATCCTTTTGTTGTTCCTCTTGAATTTCCAACACTTACTTTAAACATGATTTGCATTTCCACAAAACGAACAAATCAAGGAAGATTTATTGTTTTGCTTATTTGCCTCCTGTTTATTACAACCTTCATCATCAATTGTTCCAAAACCGGTTGGAACAAAAGAGTTGATTGTGCTCACAATTTTTCTTTTGAACCCTAAACCATTTGTGTTTCCAAAAGACTTCTGACCGAATAACATTGCTGAGATTTTGTCAGAACTTCCAGACAACCTTTGCAGGTCACACAAAAGAGTATTAATCTCTTTTTCTTTCAGAGATAGGGTCCTGGTGAATTCATCATTAAGACAGTTTATCTCAAGATTTTTCACCTGAAGTGATGATTCAAGTTTCTCCAATGAAGCCTTTAATTGGATATTTTCTTGGTGAATTTCTTCACACTTATCCAAGAAATCAAAAATCTCAGTATCAGATTCAAACTCTGAATCAGAATTCGAATGGGAGGAAGTTTCTTCTGCGGGAGCTGAAAGTTCATTGCACACATCGCAAGTATGCAAGATATTGACAACCTGGGATGATTTTTCTTGTATTGAATCATCTGAAGCATTAACCATAGAGAGACGTTTCTCACATCTTTTGCTTCTTTTTACAATATCCTTGATCTTTTGTGTAATCAGTGATTTATCAAAATCAACATGATTGGAACAACATTCATCATCCCAAGACAAGTTAGAAGATTCGCTTGTGTTGGTCACAGTATTGAACGCAGATGTTCTGACTGTGTTCTGATCAAGATCAAGTAATTTTAACTTTCCAACAAGAGTATTTCTGGAAAGCGCATCAAGGTTATTTCCTTCAACGATGGCATGTTTCTTAGAATCGTATCTAGATGGCAATGATCTGACAATTTTCATCACAATATCCTTTTCAGGAATAGTCTTACCCAATGCAAAAGATGCATTAACAATTTCAAACACTTTGTGATTAAACTCATCAAATGAATCTTCATCTGCCATATGAAGGTTTTCCCAATCATAATTTAGGTTTTGAAGCCTAGCTTCTTTTTCACAGGAATTCCCTTCAAATACGGTTTCTAAGATATCCCAAGCATCTTTAGACCGAGTACACGTAGTCACATGGTGCTGAAGATCTGGGGTAATGGCATGGATGATTACCTTCAATTCGTCATAATTTTTCTTTGCAGCAAGAATCTCGACAACATCATAATAACCGATATCCTTTGGAACAGTTACATCGCATACTGTAACAACTGGAGGAAAATAACATTAACAACATAAACCCATGATTGAAAATCACGTGCTTGAAGAAAGGCACGCAAAACAATTTTCCACCATAAGTAATTCGAGCCATCGAAGACTGGTGGTACGTTTATAGAGATAGAGTTTCTGTCCATAGAGTCAGATTGCTATAAACACAGACTTATGAGGTCTTAAACGTGTTTGCCTGCTCTGATACCAATTGAAAAAGCGGGGGTCTAACAACCACACCCAATATTTCGTTTCTGTCCATAGACATCATTGGCTTCACAATCCCAATGATGTCTTCAAGTCGTTAACCTACATGGTTTCGTGAAAAACCTAAGGTTAAAGGAGAATCGATTCTAGTCGCAACTAGTATCATAAGGAAGGTGTGGGGATTAGGTTTCCCAGTTGCTAGAGTTCTCCTTTATATAGACTTCAAATCAGGGTTCGCAATCGAAGTTACCTTGGTAACAAAGCATTCAATATTCACCGTTAGATGAAAACCTGATTAGACTCAAGCTAATATCTTTCAACCGTTAGATGAAACTTAGCTTGTTATACACAAATGAAAAGTGACTTCATTTAGATATGAGTAACCATACCTAAACGTGTGCATCTTTGTTGGCTCAACAATAGTTAACTGAGGTTAGCCATATGAACACTTTCGTATCAACCTTATTCATCTTAACCATAACTAGTTCAAATGACTCAAATGAAACTAGTTCTAGAATTGTTCAATTATTTATAATCTCATAGAAGTATACAAGACATAATTGAAGCAAAATAGATTTTGATTCACTCGAATCAAGTTATGAACATTATAGCAATAGTTTGCAAAAGATTGCATTCCTTATTATATAAATGTATTAGTTCATGAACAAACCGATTTTAGAACATTATCCACTCAGGTATGCAAACGGGTACGCATACCTAAATGGCCAGACTAATTTTGGGTTTGCCAGTACGCGAACTGGTACGCATACCTTCCAAACTCAGCAGAAATTCCTGGACCTGAACCTCACGCTAGTACGCATACCGGTATGCGTACAAGGTTCTCGGACTTTCAGCAAACCAAGCAGTATGCATACGGGTATGCATACCATGGTTCCCGGAATTGGATTACATATATGCAAGTACTTATACTATGCTTATATCCAATTGTTCTAAACTCTTATTTCAATCATTGAAACATTCTCGGAAGACGACAATAGCTGTCTCACACAAACTATTAGCTTCAAAGCAATTTTTAAGTGATCGAATGATCAATACGAAACATTCCGAGTCTACATCAAATGACTGTCTCACACAAATCATGTAATATGTTACCAGGCAATTTTCATATGATCATCTTTTGACTTTGTCAAGAATATAAGATGAACTTGGTTAAAGAGAAAGCTTACCAACACATATTTCGAGAAATATGTAAGTGAGTTAAACCCGGCTCGAAATATCAAATGTGTATAATTGAAGTCTATATAGCTATACGACTTTTGTCTCAAATAGGAGATTGAGTAGATAGACTTTTGAGTGATAGATGAGTTCAAGTCTCCACATACCTTTTGTTGATGAAGTTCCACAAGCTCCCCTTAGTAGTTCTTCGTCTTCAATCGATGAACGTCGTGAAGTCTAATGCTCAACTACACTTTCTATCCTAATCCGAGACTTAGCTATAAGTAAACTAGAAATTATGACTTATAGTTTGAAAACTAAACTTGGCAACAAGCTTGAGATAGCAACGCTTGCGAGTTCGACCGAGCAGTGCTCTAACAGGCTCCATATGATTTTGGAGGATGTGTACAAGGCATATACAAAATTGGGTCATTTACAAAATGGTCATATTTTTTTAAACTGCCTTACAAAATGATCTTACTTTATAATTTGGTTTACAAACTGGTCATACTTTGGCCGAGATAACAGTTGGGAAAAAAACTTTGTTAATTCTTTCCAAAATACCCTTCCATTTAACTCAAGCTCTTTAACTGCAGTTAACTCATCTCACCCAGTAACTTTCCAAGGCGTGAGCAATTTACGCGGCCTATGCTTAATGTTGCACCATGATGGCGCTTCATCCTACAACTTCCTTCCTTGTAATGCAACTCTGCTGCTCTATATCCCTTCCATCAGCACAAGTATTTCAAACATACTGCAGCTCACTAAAACAACACTTTCACCTCATAGCAATATCAAGCTTAGCTTCATTAAGACTTCAACTCAGCTCCAACCATCATCACTGCAATTCAGACTTTGTTCTTGTCCTCAACTGCAACGCATCACTCATCTCTACATACCATTTGTAGCTTCAACTCAACACCTGCAATGCTTTTAGCTGCAATAACCATTCCATCTGTTTTAGACATCACCACTACCGCTAACTTCAATCACCAACAACAACATCAAATCAATTCCATCAAACCTTATCCAGAACCTATTCATGTTGCTTCACCTTCAGCTGTATTGCAGCTCCAGCTCCATCACCAAATTCATAAACCACTGTATAGCAAAACCGCCAGCAAACCCATCCACTTGCACATTAGAGTCTACCCAAGTTAGCTCCATAATCTCCTTGCAGTTTCACTCCTTGCACATTCTCAATCCACAACATTTGAGCCATCTCCATTGCGGTAACAAATTCTTCATAACCACCAACACCATTCTCTGAAACTCCCACAATCTTCTCAGAAATCCACCAGTTCAACCACCAACTGAACTCCACCATGCTCATTGTCACTGCAATCATACCACCAGACCCATTGTTTCTCTCCACTTCCTCTACATACAACTTCAACAGAAACACATCTCATCAACACTACCAGTCCCAGCTACAGCTAACACCAGATTCAAAACCCTAACTTCCAGTTCTAACCTATTCACCGAATTCCTGCAATTCATAACACAATCATCACCACCAGATCCATCAGACTCATACCTACTTCTTCCATGTACTTCCCAATTTCGAATTCATGTTTAAACTCTCCTCAATTCGAGTCAGAAAGCAACCCAAACTTCCAAACTTTCCATGAACACAACTTAACTTCTATCATTTATCATCAACAACAACGGCAGCAGCATCAGTTTCATGACTGTATCAACGGCAGCAGTAAAAGTTAGGGGTTATGAAAAAAATTCTCCAAATTCGAAACTAGGGTTTCTGAAAATAATTGGAATTGCAGAATATGAGTTAAAGATTACTAACCTCGTTAACATCTTGACGATCTCTTCTAACAAAATCCTTGTTTCCAGCTATCAATTCAACTTCAGTTCCTTGTATTCAACTATCAATTGCTTGTATTCAACAAACAACTCCTTGTTTTCAACATGTATGTCACAAAATCTTTACTAAGCCCTAAACACTAGTAATTGAACAGAACCCTCACTCGCACTTGATTTATTTCACTGAACCACCATTATTGCAGATGAAAAACTCGGAGAGGAAAGGAAGAAATAAACATCTGAAATAATGGAGGAGATGAGAGCCCTAGTTTAGAACCTATTATGACTAATCCAATCCGTCCAAATAGTCCTCGATATTTTACATACACACGATATATGGTAACAGATCTAGTGTAGTTGGATGGATTAAGGACAGAAAGGTAAATATACCAGTCCATTTAACTCTGATTTTGTGGGCCCTACCGAATTAACCCTGCTACAAACGGATGTATGACTGGTTTGTTAATACTTCGTAACAGTAGTACCATTTTGCAAATCGGGTCATAATTGTAGGACTGTTTTATACATTTCCCTAAAAAAAATTGCTTTTTTCGGACGTCTACCTTGGCAGTATACAAACATAATACCAAAGAAAAACAAAAATATGAACAACAACATCCTTCCTAACATGGACTAACTGAAGAGAAGAAATGGGAATTGAGAACATGTACACCAAATTTGGAAATTATGGAACTTAGCATAAGTTGCCCTATCATAGGCCATAGAATTAGCTCTTTTCGGAATGAATTAGAACTCAATAAATTTCATATTTTTTGTGTTAGCACCAATATCATTTATCAGGTCATGAGTTTTCCAAGGAATGAAGTTGCTTTTATTTTGAAGGATGTGCACCACTCTTTGACAATCACCTTCAACAATCAGACTACGAGTCAACATGAGCAACAATATTAAAGGCTAATAGAAAACTCCTTGCTCCTGCTAGGAGTGGGATAGTTGTCCCTACTTCAGTAATTTTAGCACCAAGAATAACTATGTTGATATCGCAAGCAACAACATCATACGTATTAATCTTAATAAAATTTGGAGCTGGAGGTTACCACTGAGTAGGAGATTGATTAGGCTGGGAGGTGTGTTATAGTTGGAATCGAGTTCCTCGAGTTAAGGATCAGTTGCTTATCTATAGGTGGTATGCCAATACAAAGTATCTTGGATTATAACATGGATGTTAAAAAGGGATTTCTCAAAAACATTCTTGTTGCGAGCTTTCAAATAGCCCACTAAAGACAAGCACCCATATAAAAGTTATCATACACATCCTGCTTAGACAACCAGAACTTGCAGCAAGCAATAACTGAACTTTCTTGGATGAAGTTGATGTCGTTGTTCCAAAAGACATACCTACTATAACGATGATGAAATCAGTGATCCTAAAAAAATATTCTGATGGTCTAAATGTTATTATCCATGCCATATGCCAATATCTCCAACATCATGTGTCCACGTGTACTACGTCGAAGCAATCTTGGGATATCTTAAAAACCGTATTTGGAGGGAATACCGCTGAGAAAAAAGCAATGCTTCAAAACCTAACTTCTGACTGGGAAAACCTTCGTATGGATGACGAAGATTCGTTTGAGGAATTTAATCACAAGTTGTCTGAAATAGTGAATGTTTGCCATATATCAAGAAGGACTATTCCTGAAAAGGTGATTGTGATGAAAATTCTGAGATATTTTCCAGCTCGATACGAGTCTAAGAAACATGCCATCACTGAAGGAAACGATCTTACTACACTTTCCAGAAGCACTCTTGTTGGAAAGTTAAAGATCTTTGATCATAAAAATCAAACTAAATATCCAAAAAATATTGCCTTCAAAGCACTTGAAAACACTGAAGTACTTGATAGAAGTGAAAGTGTTGGCAACTCTGAGAAAAGTCTTGTTAATGAATTACCAGATGAAGATCTTGAAAATTTTGTATCTCTTATCACAAGACAGTTTAGAGATCTTCTCGAGAAGAGAAATGAACGGTTCTCTAGAGAACGTACGTCATCATCAAACAAGCCATATGATCGTATTCCTCCTAAAAAGGTGGATGACGATAGTGATGATGAGGATATACCTTAGTGCTTCAGGTGTAGAGGTTTCGGTCACTTTGCTAATGAATGCCAAAACCACATAAAATACACTTGCAACAGGGGTCTTGCTGCAACTCTTAATGAAAATTATGATCGTTATGAATCGGCAGGGGAAGATGTGTCAAGTATAACACTTTTAGCAGAAGTGGCTAATTTTGATGAAAGTAGCAATACTCACATCAACCTTGATAAGCTTCTTGAAGATCCTTCTTTAATTACGTTTGAGGATATAATGGATTTTTCACTTTCTAATGAAAACTCTGTTACTAATGTTTCAGGATCATCTCAAGTGTGCCTATTTGCAGGTACAGGAGATGTTCTCGGAAATCTTCTCAACCAAACATGTCCTTACTATACCACTAAAGGTCACGAACTCAAACAGTGTTTTAAGTGCAAACAAAAAGTGAGTTATGTCAATAAACTGCAACAAAGGGTTAGTCGTTTGACATATATGCTTTAATTCTTCCCAAAGTCAAACCCTTCTGAGGTAAGTAACTCTGTTTCTTCTTCTTCTCAAAGTTTGAATGATTCTAAGAGAAATGATAAACCTAAAGGAAAGAAGAGATCTAGATCTAAACGATCGGTGAAAATGGACGTTGACAAACCTGTGCATGAATCCCAATACAAATTAATTATGTTGAAAAAGGTGTATTATTGTCGCATCTTCCCTCAAAAGAGACAAGAACTGTGCACCTCAAGGACTTTGGGTCAAACTATACTTAGTTTGTTTCTTTAGTATTATTACTTGAATTTCCATCTTTTGATGCATCATGAGGATTCTAGTTTGAAATTCTTGTCATTAACAAATAGAGAATAACAATAGGTCATGTTGAGCCTTGCTCCATTGAATCTGGTCCAGTATATGGTTAAGTATCCACTCTGGTTTTTGATTTATTTATGGACTGAAATGTCAAAATTTATTCTCACTGCATCTTCAATGAGTCTATGACTTGATGCTACCACATCTCTTAAAAAAGTCCAAAACTTAATGACTTGATGTGGGTATAAAGTAAGACTTGTGCCTTTCAGTATAGAATTCGCCTATAACTTCTTCTTCTGTCCTCGAAATGACCTTTTTTTTTGCATTAGCTTCGTCTTCTCATTCTAAAAGATGATGATAAGAACTCCTTGATTTGAAGGTTTAATTCCTTACTTGCTGGTCTTGCTTGTGTTTCCGACGTTTTCTGCTCATTTTTGTCGCATTTATTCTACTTATCTTTTCTCTAAGTACTTGGATACTTAGATACATAACTTTTTAGCTCTTTTATAGCCATTTTCACTCTTCTTAGGATGATTCACCTAATTAAGACTTATAAAACAAAACAAGAGTAATAACAAGATAGAATACGAGAATTATAACAAATCTTGGTATGAATTGGAAATTAAAATCATGTAAATTTCTCACTTATCATATTCCCGTACACTTAGCTTTTTATAGTCCTCGATCAAACTGAACTAAACTAATTATAAACTACTTTAAACTAAAAAAGAACAACTCCCTTTCTTCGGGGACACGGTTACACTTAGCATGTGCAATAAACCTTCAAACCCCTAGGTGTTCCTAGTTGACGAGTTAAAGTTGTATCATAAGGGTTTACAAAAAGTATACTCACAAAAACTACTTCGTCTTCTAAAGCATCCAAAGAACTATATGTACATAAAGTTCTGCACACTAATAATAAATAGTTAGAATTACGAATGAACATTATTTTCATGCTTAATCATTGACAAAGAGAGTGTAATGGTCAAACCAATACCATATGAAAGAATGCAACCTCAAGAGCAACCAATACGCATTTCGCCTTGACTTCTGCCTCACCGGTCGGGCACTCATAAGACTCAAATGACGATGGTACCGAGTACACCGCAATCTTTTCATATCAACCTATATAGACT
The DNA here is from genome assembly GCA_023531105.1 of Papaver atlanticum. Classification (NCBI taxonomy): domain Eukaryota; kingdom Viridiplantae; phylum Streptophyta; class Magnoliopsida; order Ranunculales; family Papaveraceae; genus Papaver; species Papaver atlanticum. The sequence goes on from JAJJMB010017645.1 coordinate 1,244,212, forward strand.
CGCCTTGTGTAAATTTGAAAGGAGAAAGTACCAAGTACACCACCAATTTTTTCGTTAATGGGATAAAAAAAACATGTTTAGTACTTTTAACAATCAAAGGAATAACTTTTAATACAGAAAAGTATAAAACATACATACAAGAGTTTTGTTAAAGAGGAAAACTGCAATAGTAGAAAACCCCCGGGACCTAGTCCAGTTTGAACACGCAATGGGTTAAAGCGCCACAAACACTAGCTTACTATCATACTTCGGACTGGAATGCAGTTGATACCAAATTCACCCTCCAAGGAACTCAATTTAGATGTGCCTCTTACCTCTCTGAACCCAAGGTGGGTTTACGCACTTGATTCCCTTAATTGAGGTTGTTAGAGCACTGCTCGGTCGAACTCGCAAGCGTTGCTATCTCAAGCTTATTTGTCAAGTTTAGTTGCCAAAACTATAAGTCTTGATTTCTAGTATACTTATAGCTAAGTCTCGGATTAGGATAGTAAGTGTAGTTAAGCTTTAGACTTCATGGCGTTTATCGAATGAAAACGAAGAACTACTCAAGGGAACTTGTGGAACTTCATCAACAAAAGGTATGTGGAGACTTGAACTTATATATCACTCAAAAGTCTATCTACTCTATCTCCTATTTGAGACATTTGGTATTTCGAGCCGAGTTTATCTCGCTTATCTATATCTCGAAATATGTGTTGGTAAGCTTTCGCTTTAACCAAGTTCATCTTTTATTCTTGACGAAAGTCAAAACATGATCATGTGAAAATCGCCTTGTAACATCTTACATGATTTGAGTGAGACAGTCATTTGATATAAACTCGGAATGTTTCGTATTGATCATTCGATCACTTGAAAATTGCTTTGAAGCTAATAGTTTGTTTGAGACAGCTATTGTCGTCTTCCAAGAATGTTTCAATGATTGAAATGAGGGTTTAGAACATGTAACCATGATTGGATATAAAGATAGTGTGTATTCACATTTGTGTAAAGTCCAAAACCGGGAACCATGGTATGCGTACCAGTACGCATACTGGTTGGTTGTTGGAAGTCCGAAAACTAAGTATGCGTACCCGTACGCGTACTGGCGGAAGTTCAAGTCCCATGAATTTCTGTTGGAGTTTGAAAGTGTAAAATGGTATGCATCCCCGTATGCATACTGGCGTAACCAAACTCAGTCCGGATACTTAGGTATGCATAAAATCGGTTTGTTCATGAACTAATACATTATATAATAAGGAATGCAATCTTTTGCAAACCGTGACTATAATGTTCATGAAATGATTCGATTGAATCAAAATCGATTTTGCTTCAATTGTGTCTTGTATACTTCTATGAGAATATAAACAATTGAACAACTCTATAACTAGTTTCATTTGAGTCATTTGAACTAGTTATGATAAAGATGAA